>QANX01007609.1:0-32879 GCA_003254975.1 Ochetophila trinervis
AATGAGAGAACCTAACCGCTTAAAGAAAGTAAACAAAAGCCTATAAAAATATATATGCGAACAACAAAGCATCTGATACTAACCGGCTAGCCTCATTAAAACCATCTTAGTAAAAACTCCAAAAGGAAAAACATCAGAAGGGAAAAAGAGTACCAGTTAAAGAAAAACAATCAAAGACCAAAAAAATCTAGAGATCAAAGTTACAAATCTAATCACAAAAGCTAAAAAACCTACCCCAGCAGATCATCACCATGAGTAGAAAGACAATAAGCTGGAAGCGAAGAAAGCCATAAAGAAGATAAAGTGTGAATAGCTTCCTTAGAAAGCAAGTCGGCCACTCTATTTCCTTCACGAAAAATATGTGTAACCTAAAAGCAAATAAACCTAAAAAAATGAAGGCAATTAAGCCACCTATTTCTCAAAGCCCACGACACCAAACATTCTTACTTTGAAAGACCTAAACCACATAAGTGGAGTCCGACTCAAGCCATAACGAATCTAGTTGGTATCTAGCCACCAATTCCACAACATAAATAGGTGTAAATAATTCAGCCTCAAACGCTTGTAGCCCTGTAAATGGAATAGTAAAGAAACCAAAAACAAACCAACCAGAATTGTAGAAAACACCAACATTGCCACCTTTTTCCTTAACCACCGCAACATCAATATAAACTTTCATCCAACCAATAGCTGGAGGAATCCAATTGATAGTAAGAGTCTTTGGAGATTTTCTAAGAATCGGAGTCACACGAAGATGACTTAAAGTTAGAAGATCACTAATCGAGTTATCCATACAACTTATTTGAACTTTATTTGCCTCCTGAATTGCAAGCCCAGTAGAAAAACACAAAATAAATTGGAAACAAATATCATCGCAATAAACTTGGTTACAAACTCTCCAAAAAAAAAATAAAACCCAGAAAAAATAGCATTCAAAAGAAAAAGAAAAAAAAAACAATTGCCTATGAAGAACAATCCGAGTGCAGTCCTACAATAAATGAAGAGGCATGAAACTCAAATCCAAAAAGACCCAAATAACTGAGAAACAAAATGGCAAACAGCTGTACCAAAATGACAAGAGATAAATAAATGATTAGTAGATTCAATCTCCTTTTTGCAAATGTAACATCAAAAAGCCATATTCAAAACCTTGCCTACAAAGAACATCATCAACTGAAATCCTGTTATAAAGTAGAAGCATACAAAATAGAGATCTCGAAGGCATAATAAAGGAATCCAAACCAAAGAAAACTTGTTTTCCCTTCTCAAATCACCCAACAAGTTCAAATAAAAATTATGAGCATAAATCATACCATCATTTGACTTAGACCACACTAAGACATCATTCGCCTCCAAATTAAATTACAACCTGTTAAATACAACCAGCCAACCAAGGAAACGAATGGACCAAAAAATTAGGCAAAACCCAATTACCAACCTCATCAACGAAAGCAGGAACCTTTACATGTGGATCCCAAACACGGTTATGCAAATTCAACATACTCATTAAAGTTTTACCATGCCAACTATTATGATAAAAAGAAACCTCTGAATTTCTACCCAAAAGCCAACAATAATCAAAATAAATATCAACTTGTAAAGAACAAATTTCAGGCCATAAAGAAAGGCTCACATAGTAAGATCTACCAAAGAATCGGAACCATAAGAAATTATACACAAAAGAATCCATTGTTAAAACCTTCCAACCAAATTTAGCCAAAAAAAGCTTTATTAAAAAACCCAAATTCTTAAAACCAATACCTCCCAAACTTACCCGATGACAACAAACATTCCAAGAAACCGTAACCTCTTTATGTTGAGAAACATAACCCATCCAAAAGTAATTGTAGAACGCACAATTCAATCTTTGTAAAAGCGTGGCTGGCCATTTGTAAACCACAAAGTAATCAAAAAATTTAGAAACCATCACGAAATTTATTAAACATGAAAGACAAGAAAAAGAAAGGAAATGACCTTTCCAAGCATCAAACTGAGCAACAATGCTATCAACAATGGACCTGAGATGAGATACCAAAGGCCTACCTTTAAATAAAAGAACCCCCATATAAACAAAAGGAACATTACCTAATCTTATACCTGAAGAATCAAACAGAGCTGTATGCCCAACATTAGAGACAACATCCCCAAAATAAATAAAACATTTGGACTGATTCACCATTTGACTAGAAAATTGAGCATACAACGAAAAAGTGGCAACAATATTCCTTAAATTAGTAGCAGAAGTTCCACCGCAGAAAAGAAAATTATCATATGCATAAAGTAAATGAGAATGAGCACACTTACCATGGGTAGAAAACATTAGGGAAACCCTATGGGAAGAAACCATAAAACTTAAATAATAGCTCAAAAAGTTCTCAGCAATACCAAAAAGGATAGGCGAAATAGGATCACCATGTCTAACACCACAAAAGCACTAAAAATATCTTGACAGGGATCTCTTAATCAAAATAGAGACTCTTGCAAAATTTAGAATAGATGACACCTTACCACAAAACTTATTAGAAAAGCCAAACCTACACAAGATAGATAAAAGAAAGTCCCAATGAAGAGTATCAAAAGCCTTTTTCATATCAATTTTAATAGCCATATTTTTCCAAAAGCATTTCTGACTAAAAATATTCACACATTCTGAAGCAGCTACAATACAATCTTGAATCTACCTACCTTTAATAAAACCGAATAGTACTTGTAACTAAACCGAAACGACTAGAAGTAATCTTAGTAATAACCTTAAATAGAAAATTACCAAGAACAATAGGACAAAAACTCTTCAAAATATCAGCATTCTCCATCTTAAGAATTAAAGTTAAAAAAATTAGAATTCAAACCTGAAGGTATAGAACCCAAACTAAAAAAGAAGCAAACAACACCTCAGTCATCTTCACCAACCACCTCTCAAGCAAATTGGAGGAATTTACCAGTAAAATCATCAGACCTCGATGCACTAGAAGATCCATAGAAAAAATAGCATTCCTGACCTCATCCTAGAAAGGATCGCTGTCAACATAACATTGTCATCAATATTGACAGGATATATAAACACTTCTGATAACAAATCATCATCCAAAAATTGCAAACCCGAAGTAGACGAACTAAACAAATCTAAATAAAACCTCACAACATGCTTACCAATCTCACCAAAATCTGAAGTTAACCTACCATCAATCTTGAGAGAAGAAATCATTTTGATAAATTTTAACTAAAGTAAGAATTAAAAAAAATTAAAAAAAAAATTGGCAATTAGCGATGTTTTGCATTGCTAAAAGGTACCTTTTAGCAACGCTTTCCATCATTAAATGTCAAATTTTTTTTTAAAATTTAGTTTTTCAAATTAATCTATTAAGTTAACTTAAGTAATAAATATCAAATATTAGTTTAGTAATAAAATTTAAATTATTAATTGAAAATGATAATAATACATAATGAAAATAATAATTAAAGTTCGTAAGTGCGTATTGTAAAATTATTTGAAATAATTTTCAATTTTTTTCTAAAATTATTTATTTTTTAAAATTAATTTCTTAAGTTATTAAAATTATTAATTTAATAAATTAATTTAAATTTTAAACTCAAAATGGTTCAAAATTAAAACTGGGCATCCCAACTAGGTTGGGTTCTCTAGCAGCAACCTGGTAATAAAATTAATAAATTAAAAAAAGTCATACAAAAAATTTGAAAGAGAACAAACCACACAGGGGTAAAACAATACAACAAAAACTAAGCCCATCCCAACCTCGTTAAACCCTTATTTTACAAAAACTCTAGTTGAGAAAACTAAAATAAGGAAAAGAAATACCGGAATTAATTACAAAATGGATAAAAAGTATCCCCCTAATATTATGATAGAAATCTGATAAACAAAAATCTGGAAGATTCCACACCAAACATACAAAGATATAATCAACACATGCTTGGAGAGAATATTTCCTATCGAATTTTCTTCCCTAAAAAGAATTTAAAAAGTAAAAAAGGAAAATAATTATTTTGATAAATTTTAATAAAAAAATAAAAATAAATGACAATTAGTGACACCTACTAGCGACATATTGGTTATTAAAAGTCTAATCTATTTTTGTAATTCATTTTTTGAAATTAATGTATTAAGTTAATTTAAGTTATTAATATAAAATATAAATTTAGTAATCTAATTTAAATTATTAATTTAATATAATAATAATNCAATAATTTTATTTTATATATGTTATAAATCTTATACTCTTCTGTAAAACTTCAACAAAGAATACTTTTTCCTCATTTTCCTTCATAATTTCTAAATAAACATAATAGACATAAGATGCAGAAAAGATGGTAAAGAATCAGCAACGAGTAAAAGTATGCTTGAGATCGATGATGTAAAGAAAAAGGTTCTACAAGAAGAGTTTCAAAACTTACTCTATGAAATGAATACATTATATAATTCATGTTCTTGGATACAATACGCACTTGGAAACACTTTTACTTATCCTACTTATACAAACAAAGACTGATTAATAAATTAAACAAGTAAATAAAAGAATTTAATTCAGGACCCCTTTAAATTCATCAATTGCATACACAGAAAGAGACTGAAAAATGACAATATATATAGTAGCTAGTTTACATTTATTGTAAACTGGAGCCAGAATAAGTCAGCAGCAGCAGCAGTAGTAGTAGTATTTGAAATGGAAATTAAATTTTTCAGAAACAAATAGTTTGATTGAAATGGACAAAGAGAGCAACAAGGCAGAGAAATAGTGTTCCAGCGAAGAAGGTGAATCCAAAAGTCCCACAAATGATTCCCGCAACTTCAACCACTTTCACCAACTCTTTGTCTCTCTTAACTTTGTAATCATAGCTTTTTGCATAATTCCATCCCAATTGCCCTCTGCAACACCTTTTTAGTTTTTCCTTCATTTTCACAACCTCCATTTTCTCTCTTAAAACCTTCATATTTTCATCCACCATTTTGCTTGAATACCTCCCTGTCAAATGCAATTAATAATAAAACAAAACACATTAGTAGTTAACTTAATAACCTTTTAATTCTGCATTTGAATTTTCATGCAGAAATAAATATAACAAGTAATTTTGGGATTACCTTCATCTCTAAAGCTTTGAGCTCTTGCTTGTGCAGCTCCATAAGGTTTATTGAGTTCCAAAGAGGGTTTGGGCTTGACTGCAGCACAGAAACAAGGTAGATAAGAAGCCATATATTATATGCTTTCCATCTATATGTTTCAATATTTCATATGTATAAGATCAGCTCAACTGGTTTCTGAATTGGGTCTCTCTCTGAATTAAACTGCTTCTAATACTGGTTTGGGAATTGTAGCTTCGTCTTCTTGGGGTTTGGTTGCGTGTGTGTATATGTATGTATAAATATATATTTGGTGTGCTCTTTGTTTGTTTTGAAGAGGTGGGTCAAGAGAAGCAACAGACAAGATAGCATTCTTTTACAAGGAATATGTCTGTTATGACTATGATTTTGAAGACATATTGAATTAAATTATAATAAAAGCAGGCCAGCTCCCAAAAAGGTTCTAATTATTTAACATATCTTATACTATTTTATATGATTCAAGTTGCTTCAAGTCAAATTTAACATAGAAAAGTAAGAGAATCATATGGAGCTATGCATTTGGATTTCTTTCAAATGCAGTTTATCTTTCCTAAAGAATGTTATCAAATACATATATTGTTTTTTATACACATTTTGGGCTTGGGCCTGCATATATTTTATCAACCCACCTCTCACTTCACTCTGAGTCTCAGCTCCATCTTCTTCCCCATCTTCTTCCCTCTGGCTCTGATCATCAACTTTGGTTCATATATTCTGCATTGCATGTCTTTGCATGCATTGAGAACTGAGTGTGCTTTTGGAGATGGAAAAAGCTTTGGACTAACACAAGCATAACCCGGCTGGTGTAGTTTTGGAGCTTTATTGAATTGGAATCGGATCCTTAGGCAATCCATGCAGTGGTAGAGGTATTCCCAGAGATGTGTGTTTGCAGCATAAAAAATGTAAGACTGATATTAAAATGTAACATTTTAACATTTTAGAAAGGAATGCTCCTGTAATTTCAAAAATATAAAGACATTTTGTGCAAAATTGGTAAAGTAGGAGTGTGTTCATGTAACTTTCTCAAAAATATTATATCGCTTAATTTTTAGTATGTGTATTAAGAAATAAAAAATAAATAAAGAAACAAAAAAACAAAACAAAAGAAATATAAAGTGAAGTCAGACACACTCTTAACTTGTGACTTCAAAAATTGACATTGCAAAAATCCAACTTGCGGAATCTTGTAGATCACATACGGGCTTAAGGATTTCGATCCGATGTAGATTGAAATAAAAATAAAATAAAATAAAAAGAAGAAGAAGAAGAAGAAAAGTTGATATCGTATTGTTAGATTTACGATAATAGTATTTATGTTTATTTATTTGCCAAGTTGATCACCCCCCAAGAGTCAAGACCAAGGGTTCAAGGATTCTTAGGGTACACCTTGATACAGAGATTTCGCTTCCAACATCAAACAAAAAAAGTATGTCAAACATTTATTAGTGAGCAAATAATAGTACCCTATTTTTGGCAATTTGAGCAGACCAATGCAAGAGTGCCATTGCAGGTTTCATTGAAGAATTAGCCAAAAGAAATATTTAAAGGGCATGCACGACAGAGACCAACTCAGCCTATATGGATTTGGATATTTTAGGGCATTTTCATGATCTAACTAGAAACTCAAACTGAAGTCCGAATAGTCTACAAACGTTGGTAAATAGTTTTAACAAGAGCTACAAGATATATGATATTCTTCAGACATGGAGGTACAAAATTTTACATTCAATGATTGAGAAAATACAGCTAAAGATTCCCTAATTAACATTACAAAGCTAGCGCATGTGGGAATTTCTCAAGTGCAACCCAACAGGGGTCTCCAACGTGAAACCCCTGTTGATTTTCAACCGGTAATTCACAAAGTCGGTAGAAATATTTTGAAAAATAAAAAATAAAATAAATTGGTATTTTGAGCATTTACGAATTTAGCCATTCTTTATTATTTATTTCCAATTACACCTTCATACTATTATGCCCAAATTTCAGTTTCTCAAATTATTTCAGAAATCAAAATTGAAACCCTTGGCCTTTACCCCCTTCTTCTCCCCCGACGACAGCATCTACCTCCCTCTGCCCCCGTGTTCTTCCTCTCGCCGACTCTTCAGTAAATCCGGCGGCCATTGTGCTTCAGTACAGCCGGCGGCCGTTGTTCTCCCCCGACCACGACCAAAGCTTCTGCCTTTCCCCTTTCTTCTCCTCCGACCACGGCCTCTTCCTCCCTCTGCCCTGTGTTCTTCCTTCGGCCGAGTCTGTGGATGGGCTATAAATTTCTTATTGTGTACTTGGCAAAATAATTCTGGGACTAAGAGATCTTTTTGGTTCTCTTGTGTTTGGTGTTTTTTGTTTGTTTGTTTCTATGTCTTGTCTTTTGTTGTAAGAAGGCAATGTTGGGCTACTTGCCCCACTGTGCTAACAATGGGTGTGAGCCGACTTCTGTAGCTTTAATGTACAAGGAGGAACCAATGCACCGGTTTGATGGATCTTGTTCGTCTTCAACCGGCAACTATTTCCTTTTTTGGTAGTCTTACAAATATTTCCTCCAAAACTTGTACATGATGTATTATTTTAATCTTTGATAAAATATGCTTTAAAGGTTAGGATTTTTTAATCTAATGAATTTCATGGCAATTGAAGTGGCAGGAGTCATCGTGTACTTAAGTTCTAGAAGTTAAAATTTGAGTATGTTTTGAAGACTGAAGATATGGTTTAATTCCCTTTGCAGGTCAGATTCCTGGGACTAATCCAACCATTCCTGGAATGTTCCCCACCATGTTCCCTCTCGCAACGGGTCAGGTAATTCCCTTTCTCCTGACCCTTCTTAAAGTTTGGGATATGTTGATGAATGTTCTTTGATTTTTTTTTTTATTTGCTCGCAGCAGTTTCCTGCACTTCCTGTTATGCCAGTTCAGGCAATGACTCAGCAGGTTGTCATAAGTTTCCATAAATTTGTGGTTTTTTTTTTTTTAAAATGTCTCCTATCCATTATTTACCTTTAATATTGTAAAGCTTATAATTATCTTTTGTTTCAGGCTACTAGGCATGCCCGGCGGGTTTACGTTGGAGGGCTTCCTCCTACTGCAAATGAACAAGTAATTCATTTTCCTCTTGACTTCTGGTGAAGTGCTCTTTCTGAGTTTTTGCTCTTTTAAATTTTTATTTACCTGATTCAAAGATTTTGTTTGAATGAATTTCACATTTTTGGAAATATGTTTAATTAAGATGAATATTTTAATGATTAAATAAGCCATAATGATCTTATGTGTTTCTCTTACAGTCGGTTGCCACATTTTTCAGTCAAGTTATGGCTGCAATTGGAGGAAACACTGCTGGTCCAGGTATGTGTGTGTGTATTACGTTCATTTGAAAAAAAATTCTGTTTGTTTGTTCTTGCATTATTTACATGACTGAGTATCCTGGGTTGCATCATTCTCATTTATTTTGGTTTGTATGTTCAGGGGATGCTGTTGTAAATGTTTATATTAATCATGAAAAGAAGTTCGCTTTCGTGGAGATGAGATCTGTTGAGGAGGCAAGCAATGCCATGGCATTAGATGGAATTATTTTTGAGGTACCTTTTTCTTGCCTGTTTCATTAGGCCAGGTTTAAAATTTTTCAGCACTAATGCACAAAGAACATTTCACGTGTTTAACCTTTTTCTTTTAATGGTAAACTACACAGGGAGCTCCTGTTAAGGTGAGGAGGCCTAGTGATTACAACCCTTCTCTTGCTGCAACACTTGGTCCAAGCCAGCCCAATCCCAATCTGAACTTGGGCGCTGTTGGTCTGACACCTGGTTCTGCTGGTGGACTTGAGGGACCTGATCGCATTTTTGTAGGAGGGTTACCCTATTATTTCACAGAAGCACAGATCAAGGAATTGCTCGAGTCCTTTGGACCGCTTCGGGGTTTTGATCTTGTGAAAGACAGGGAAACTGGAAATTCAAAAGGCTATGCCTTCTGTGTTTATCAAGATCTTTCAGTTACAGACATAGCTTGTGCAGCTCTGAATGGAATCAAAATGGGGGATAAAACACTCACTGTTAGGCGTGCTAATCAGGGTGCTAACCAACCCAAACCTGAGCAAGAAAGTGTGTTATTGCATGCACAGCAACAGATTGCATTGCAGGTGGATTGATTTTGTTATCTTTTGGTTATAGGATTATCTTATGGATTTCTTTAGCGTGATTTACCTTTTTATTTTGTTTTTTGGAAAAAAAAACTCTATTTGGATTTACAACTTCATTGCATTTTTTTCTGCAGAGGTTCATGTTGTTACAACAACCTGGTGCAGCCGCCACCACCAAGGTTGTATGCCTTACTCAAGTAGTTTCAGCAGATGAGCTGAGAGATGACGAGGAATATGAAGACATTTTGGAAGACATGAAGCAGGAAGGCGGGAAATTTGGTCAGTCCCTTATATTCAGAACATGGTTCTTTGTTCTCCGTTTACTGGTTTTGTTATTTATTTGATTCTTAAGTTTCTTAGTAAACTACATTTCACATTGCGTCTGCATTAATATTCTGTGTGTTATATGTTTTTCTGTTTTACAGACTTTTTTGTAGTCCCACATTCTGCTATTGAGAATCAGGCCTAATACAGACAGAAGCCTCCCATAACTTTCTATCTAAGATTTTACCTTGGATGGCTTTTAATTTATTTTGCTAGACTAGCTGATTTGAAATGTTCATTTTGCAGGTCCATTAGCGAGTGTTGTCATCCCACGACCAAGGCCCGATGGCGAACCATCATCTGGAGTGGGAAAGGTTTGTGCAAACTTAAATTATTACTACTTTTAAGATTTTCAATATGGCCCTCCAAATTATTATATAATTATAATTGAGTTGGTAGTTCATTCTGTGTAGTTATTCGATTTGATTTTTTGATCTTCCTGCTCGCTGAAAGGATTTTGCATTTTCAGGTGTTCTTGGAGTATGTGGACATGGATAGCGCTTCGAAAGCTCGCGGGGGATTGAATGGTAGGAAATTTGGTGGAAACCAAGTAGTTGCCGTGTTTTATCCCGAGAACAAGTTTGCTGAGGCGGATTATGATGGCTAGTTAGGGCGGAATCAACTTTTATTTGTCACTTTAGCTGATAGTAGTGTTTTTGAATCGAAAATATTAATGAATTTAGGTTAACAATATATTTTAATTGAGTTTTTTTTTTTCTTTTTTCCTTGCTTTTCATTGAATATAATTTGGCTTTTATGCTTAATTAATGTGTTTTAAATACTGATTATTATTAGTTAATGGATGTCTTGTTATCTTCTAATGAAAAATATATTTTCATTAAAAAAAAGTTGAAAGAAATATTTAAAGTTTTCGGATATTCAAAAATTGAAGTGGCAACAATTGTCCGCTGCACATATTCTAGTCAAGTTTATAGCCTGCCACTGGCTGGCAGCGTCAAGAGTAAATTCAAGGTTTCTCATTTTCACTGCCACTCTGATTTTTTGTTATTTTAGTGGTGGCTTGTTGTAGGAGATGCAAAATATGGTGCAATCAAAGCTGAAGGAAAATGTAAAACCTATGATTGTAACTTGTTAATTTTTATTGTTTATATTACTTTTATAACATAATTATTTAATAATCGTAGAGAAGATTTCTGGACCGTAATTAATATTTTACTGTATAAAATGCATGAGGAAAATTACAAAAATTCATATTTAAGAAGGGAATATTTTCTTTAGACCATTTCACTCGCTACATGATTATAATTATGTCAATGTTTTTAAAAAGTTAATCATTAACCTCATTTTTAAATTTTTTATCTCTTGATTTTTTCAAGAGCTAAAGACTAAAATTGTACATTTTTTTTTGGTAAACAAGACTAAAATTGTACATGAACAATATTACTCAACCATAAAACATTGATTTTTAATATTTCTTTGGCCTTTAAGTAATAAAAATTGATTTTTAATATTTCTAAAATTAATTGATAACAATTGAAAAATAATTTATGTTGAAAGATATTAAAAATGTAAATAGAGATTAATGATTATTTTCAAAATATAAATCTAAATATAATTATAATAAGACTGAAACGTTTAAATGAAATTTGCCCATTTAAGAATATAATAATTTATCTATTAACAGAATTCGTAATTCGTAATTTAAATATTTAACATATATTTATTAAAAAAATAACATTTAACATATATCCGGATTCCGGAGTTAGTTTTGTCAGCACAGCTCAACAGCCCTCTAAAACCCTACTCATTTTAAACGAACACAGGCACTTGAAAGTAGCTCTTCCACCCAGAGCCTCGACCCAAACCTCCCAAAACCCTAGAAATGTCATCTTCAATACCCATACGCCATCTCCGTCATCTTCGCCATCTATCTTCCACCACCACTACCACGTCCGCTGCCAAACCTTCAATCTCCATCTCAAGAGCAAAATCAAAGCTCCGATCTGAGCATGACCCGGACAAAGCGCTGGAAATCTATTCCTCAGTATCCAAACACTATTGCTCCCCCACTTCTTCTCGATATGCTCAGGATCTCACCGTCCGTCGCCTCGCCAAGGCCCGCCGATTCGCCGACATCGAAACCCTCGTCGAGTCCCATAAGAGCGACCCCAAGATCACCGAAGAACCTTACTTGTCCACCCTTATCCGATCTTACGGCTTATCCGGCATGTTCGACCATGCCTTGAGAACCTTCGAGCAAATGGACGAGTTGGGTACACCCAGGTCGGTGATTTCTTTCAACACCCTGTTATCGGCTTGCATTCATTCCAAGCTGTTTGACAAAATTCCCGTGTTGTTCAACGACATTCCGGCGAAGTACGGTTTTCCCCCTAATAAAATTTCTTATGGTATATTGACCAAGGCGTATTGCGAAGCCGGTTCGCCTGAGAAGGCTATTGAGACTTTGAGAGAGATGGAGAAGAAAGGCATTGAGGTAACTGCTGTAACATTTACGACGATATTGAATGCTCTGTATAGGAGGGGCGAGACCGAAGAGGCCGAGAAGCTATGGAATACGATGGTGGAGAAGGATTGTGAGATTGATGTTGCAGCGTATAATGTTAGGATTATGCATTGGCAAGGCGGAAAACCGGAGAAGGTGAAGGCTTTGATCGATGAAATGAGCAATACCGGGCTGAAACCCGACGCAATTAGTTACAATTACTTGATGACTTGTTACTGTAAGAATGGAATGATGGAAGAGGCAAAGAATGTTTATGAGGGGTTGGAGGAAAATGGGTGCAATCCTAACGCAGCTACTTTTAGGACTTTGATATACTATTTGTGTAGGACTGGGGATTTTGAGAGAGGGTATAAGGTATTCAAGACTAGTGTGAGGGTGCATAAAATTCCGGATTTCAACACCTTGAAACATTTAGTTGAAGGGTTGGTAAAGAAAAAGAAAATGAAGGAGGCCAAAGGATTGATAAGGACTATCAAAAAGAAGTTCCCTCCTAATGTATTGAATTCTTGGAAGAAAGTTGAAGAAAGTCTTGGTTTGGCTTCTGCTTCTGATGCTTTTTTAATATCGGATGAAGATGAAGAAGCGGCGGCGTGAGGATTGAAGTTTTTCTTTTTGGCTGGTATCGACTGGAGTTGGTCGAATAAGTCTGCCTCTGCATTTGGCCCTGGTCTTATTGAAATGTAACCTGTAATGAGTAATGCAGGCTTGCTGAAGTTTATTATTTAGCTTAGCGGTGGAGGCCAAAAATTGGAGCTTTCACGAAATCATTGAGGTCTAAAAGCTCCATTCTTTCTTCTTTTTCTTTTTTCATATTGATTTTTCAGTCACTTTCAGTTTCGTTCTTATGTTATTTAGTAGCTGTTCGACACTTTTATAATATTTACTGCTAGTGAAAAATTACATCAATTTTCTGCCATTTTATAAAATTCCGTTCTTGTTCTTGATCTAGGGATGAAATCTGACCACTTTTATGCAATACCATTGAGCACTTTGCTTCCGCCAGTTGAATAGTTTAGCGTGAAGGGGTACTTCTAAAATCTAAGTTGTTTATCCGTAAATGCGAAGGAAGGCCATTCTTCCATCCATTTTAAAATGAGGAAAAATCTCTGCTCTGAAGATGAATGGTTGTTTATAGCCAACCTAAAGTTTGGCAGATAAGCAAATAGGCAGATAAATGTTACTGTAAGACATTATTCGAAGTGGAACAAAATTTAATTGTTGAGATATCAGGGAATTCTGTAGATTCTGTTCTGATGGATTTTTTTAATAAGGATGGTTATAAAACCAGTTATCAGTGACGTTTTTGTCTGCAATAAATTTGATAATAGATTTTTATTGACAATTCTAATAGAAATTCCATTAAAATATATGATGGTAGAATTTTCCTCAATGTATATATAAATTGCAAAAAAAAAAAATAAATGGGAATAAGTGCAAAAGATTTTCTTTATGAAAAATTGAAAATGAAATAAAAGAGAGAACTTTGGCATTATGGTTATTTATCATTTTCTTGTAGTGCCTAATCATTTCTCTCCCTTTCTATGGCAAGCCATAATAAGAGCAGACGACGATCACCAATTCCTATTCCCCACCGGGCCTCTACTTAGAAGTTTAATATCAAAGTGAACGACTGGTTTATCCAATTTTATAGTTATTTTAATGAAAAAAATAAAATTCTAAAAAATCACAAGCATAAATCCTTTGAACCCTCTTTAAGAACCGGGTAGTGGATCTTTCTATTGGGCTTGTAACTGGTCTAGACCCATAAATAAGTTGGACCCAACATTTACATATACGTTTCGCGGGTTCGGCCCATTTCAATCCCATGTCCGTAGGCCAAGACTGAAGAGTGCGAGCAGCACCGCCAGCGGAGTTGAGACTTAAGAGTCCCTCCAATCCAATCGGGAAATTATAGAAATGAGTAAAAGCTATTTTAGTTGAAGTTTTTGTAATTGATTTCGGAAGAAAGTGAAGAAAAAGTTTTCCAAACTCAGTGACAGAGATTGAGAAAAAATGACGACCCGAATAGCGCCGGGTGTGGGAGCGAACTTGCTCGGACAACACTCGGCCGAGAGGAACCAAGACGCCACTGCTTATGTGGGAAATCTTGACCCTCAGGTTCTCTTTCTTCTTTCCTTTTTTCATCTCTGCTTTTAACTTTTGGTTTTTGCACTTCTTTCTATCACTTTATGATTATTGCACGAAGGTTTTAGGGTTTATGCCTGGTGCTTTGTACTTTTGGTTCCAAAACCCATAATTCATATTCCTGGAATTTCAAGTCTTTTTTTTTTTCTTTTTTTCTTTTTTTTTTTTCTAAATTTGCTTGCAGATTTCTGAGGAGTTACTGTGGGAGTTATTTGTTCAAGCGGGCCCTGTTGGTATGCTTTTCTTTTTCTTTGGCAATCGAAGTCTTTTGTTTTTTTTTTTTTTTTTTTTTTTTTCCTTTTTATTTAACTGAAATGGAGTCACATATGGGTGTATTTTATATCAACGGTGGATAAGTTTTCATGTTTAAGCTTTATAAAATATGGTGGTATATGTGAGTTAATTATAGATGGGTGGTTTGCGACTTTGTGATTTGTACCGCTATTTATTCTACAAATTGACTTTGTGTGTAACCATGGATGTCAGATTGCCAGTGAAAATATAAGAAGTTGACTTCATTTTTGTTTTGTAATGTGTTAAGTTACCCCTTGAAGCAAAGGTGTGATTTAATAAAAAAACAGAAAAATAGAAGAAATGAAGAATGAACAACTAGTTTTAAAACTTTGCTTTGTTTTTGTTGTGGTCAGTTTTAATAGTTTTCAACATTTTTAAGTACTAGAGTAACAAGTTTTGATAGGAGAATGTGTGTATGCGTAATTTTTTTCTTTATTGTCTCAGTTAATGTGTATGTTCCTAAAGATAGAGTGACAAACCTTCATCAAGGATATGGGTTTGTGGAATTTCGAAGTGAAGAAGATGCTGATTATGTGAGTGATGCCCATTGATACATATTATTCAATAGTTAAGTTGGATTTCTCTTCTGTTAATAGTTTCTCCCCCCCCACACCCCCCTTACATATATGTTTGTAAGTTGTGCAGGCAATCAAGGTGCTTAATATGATTAAACTTTATGGGAAGCCAATTCGTGTAAATAAGGTATTAAATTTCCTTTTTAAGCTTGCATGTTCCAGCTTCTGAATGTTATGCTCTGGATAGAATTTTATCTTGCATATGACAAATTTGAAAGGCCGTTTAAAGCAAAACATGTTTTTTTGATTGTAAGTCTTTGAAAGAGACAGATGCAAGTTATATGAAACTTTGTTCAAATGTCTCATTTATATGGTTACAGGCATCACAAGATAAAAAGAGTCTGGATGTGGGGGCAAACCTTTTCATTGGAAACCTTGACCCTGTAAGTTGTTCTGGTTTTCATGAGGAAGTATAGATAGGGATGCTATACTGTTAGTTTTAACTTTTGGTTGACCTCAATTATAACAAAAACTGACCTTGATTTTTCTTTCAGGATGTAGATGAGAAACTTCTTTATGATACTTTCAGTGCCTTTGGGGTCATAGTTACAAATCCAAAGGTATTTGTTCAACTTTTTTCTGTTGACATACATTGAAGTTTTGCTTAATCACATCTCAGTTTTTCATTGTCCTATTAATTAAATTGCATTATGTGCCTGATATTGAGATGGTACCCTTTAAGTGGAGGACATTGACCTACTTAAACATGGACCGGGGGAGTGAGGTGTTAGATTTTGTAACCAACCTTAGAAATCAGGACTTAGGTTGTGTTTGGTTGAATATGTCAACGCAGTTGAGTTAGCCATGGTTGTAAACTTTCCATTGCCCACTTTATTACTATTATGTTGTACAAGGATGGAAATTGGGGATCACACTTTCTCAATTGCCAGAATATTTATAATGCTGTATTTACGATTAGTAATCATCCACAAACAATAATTGATCTAGGAATACTTTGAATTTCATAGCTTCCTCATGCAAGAGAATGGTTTGTTGGATGGTAGAGACAACACATTCATAACTGGATTTTGAACTCCTCTCCCCTGTCTTACGTAAGCGCCAAGGGGACAGTTTTAGTTCCAATCATTTAGACTGTAAAAGTTAATTTTATAAATAAATTCTGAAATTTGGAACTTCTTTTTTCAGACTAACAGAGATGCTGCTGGTACAGGATCTAGATCGAGCATTTGTATTTGATGCATAAAAAAATTATTTTTAGTTTGCCCTCTAGTTTGGTGATCTGTATGGTTAACCGGATTCTAATGCTTTTACTTATCTTTTCCAGATAATGAGAGATCCAGATACAGGAAATTCTCGTGGTTTTGGTTTTATTAGCTACGATTCCTTCGAGGCATCCGATGCTGCAATTGAGGTATGTGCCTGAGCTGGTCGTTGGTATCCACATAATCTGCTTGACAAGTTACTTTACTTGAATGGATTATTTATTTATGTGTTTGAGTTTGCAAGATAAGTTAGTCATGTTAAAACAATTTAAATCGGTTATAATTGGTAAAAGTCTCAATGCCAAGTTCACTTTGATTTGTTAAAATTTCTATTTAGTAAGACCTTTCAGAAAATAATAGTCACCAAGTGTATCTTGATTTAATATATGAAGATTGGCTGATTCTCCATTTTTACAGGCAATGAATGGCCAATATCTTTGCAATCGTCAAATAACAGTTTCATATGCATATAAGAAAGACACAAAAGGGGAGCGTCATGGTACTCCAGCAGGTGTGGTTTCTTGTTTGCATTAGCTGCTTGATATGTCTGTCTTTCTGTTATTATAAAATAGCAGGGTGGCGATATTGCCAGGGAAGGATTTTGTTCTTCCATGGGTTATGTTCTCCAATTCCCTATTATACCCTTTTTGTTCTTCAATTCCCTATTTTACCCTTTTTGTTCTTCATTCCGTATTTTATCTTTTTCCAATTTAAAGAGAAGAATAAGTCTTCTGCAAATCCCCATCCATTTCTGAACTTCATCCTTTGTTATATTTCATTTACCTCTAATATTTTCCTTTGCTTTCTAATATATTCCCAAATATTTGACATTTTCATTTTATTTTACAACTGAAAGACTGATCAATAATTACTTGAATGCTCGTTCTGCACATTTTCTTACTGATACCCCATCTCTATGTAACTTCAGGACCAAACTCTTCCATGTTATCTTCCTCATATTTTTCAAAAAATCAATAAGAATGCAGAATGGCTCTTTCAAAAAAATAAAAAAATAAGAACACAGAATAGCAGAACTTGATTTGGATTAGTCAGGCATCTTTACCCAATTATGAACTTCTTATGGATGATCAATTAAATTAACTTTGTTCTCTTTTGTTTTAGAAATCTCTGTTCGTGGGTTTTTCCTTCATTTTGTTTGGTATGTGTGTAGCTAAGTGGGAGATCAGTGCACTGGTTTAATTAGCAAACGAATTTTTAGTATTGAAAAGTTAAGAAAGACAAAAGAGGAAGTATGAAAAAATTACCGTGGAAAAGCAAATGATGCCCGTGGCAATAATCCAATAACACCACCCCATATAGCAATGAGATCAGTTCTGATTCATGCTGTTTTTGCTTTTGTTATATTGTCAGTTAGGGAATTTGTTACCTTAGCGAGTACATAACTATAAAATACACGTTATGATTAATAATGTTTCCTCATGTCCTACCATTTACATTGCAGAGAGAGTTTTGGCTGCAAGCAATCCTAGTTCAAAGAGCAGGCCTCATACACTATTTGCCAGTGGGCCTCCAACACTTCCAAATGGTCCTCAGGCCAATGGTACTATGGGTGGTCCATTGCCTCCACGGCCGTTTGCAAATGGTGGTCCTGCTCCGGGCCCAATTCCTACACTCCGGCCGCCACCCCCTCAAGGTTTGGCCTTCCAAACAATGCAGGTAGCTGGACAACCCACATGGCAGGGTCAGCCACAACAACCAGGTCAAACAGTCCATATGATGCCTCCACCTCCAATTCAGCAATTCAGACATCCTCCCCCAAGCATGCCGCCCCCCCCGCCGCAGGGAGGCATGGTTCCTCCAAGGTCTCTTCCACCTCCAATGGGAATGGGTGGTCCACCACCAAATTGGCGACAACCGCCTCCCCCTCAGCAGAGGCACCTTATGTTTCCACAGGGCTCAATTCCTCCCCCTCCCCCTCCCAATAATCCTCCACCACCTCCACCTTCAGCTTAATCTTAAAACCAATCACCAATTCTACATGTTCTCCTTATTTGTAGGGTATTTTGTGTTTATTTCTATATTAGCGGAACAAACTACTGAAAGAGGAACAACTGTTCAAAGAGCTGAATTTTTTGGTCAATTTGTGATTTTGTAGACTCCGATATATAGTTTTGTCAAAAGTAATTTTATATTTCCTTCTGTGCATTAGGGCTTTGTGGAATGGCCAAAGATCTGTTATATGTATCCCCGGATCAAAGGGGTCTCTAGCATGAACTTCTTGCTCGAAGCGGCCTTGTCAACTGGTTCAGCTTTATCTTAATTTTCATATTATTATTTCTTCTGTCAAGAAACTTGCACTTATAGAAACTTAATGAACAAAGATATGGGACAATGACATATGAGGCCGAGGAACAACAAAATATTAGTACCTTGTACTGAATCAAATTTCGACAGGTCACAGACTATGTTTTCGAATGCAAACCTGACACATCCTGAAAAAATATTGGTGCTAGAAAACTATTAGCTTTCCTTTTTCCCAAATAAAACTCGTAGTGATTACGTTTAGCAGGGGCCAGTAACGGTCTATGAAACGTTGTAGAAAATGACGAAACAGATGGGTTTTCTGTACGTTCTAAGTGGTTTCATATTAAACTTTGTATTTGGTTGTCGTGCCTTAAATATTTTTTCTTTGAGGAATTTTCAGTAATTCAATTTTTTTATTTAAGATTTTATATGAAAATTTCTGAAAAATATGATTCGTAAAAAGTTAAAAAAATTTAGCTATGTACCAAAAATTATTTATTATGAATAATAATATTGGTTAAAAAATAATATACTATGGCAAAGCTAAAAGTGCAACTTTGAAATAATATTGATAAATAATATTTTTAAAAAGTTTTATGATAAAATCTAAAATAAAAGGGTTTAGCACTATAAAATTTCCCTGCTGCGTAACCCTATGGTGGTAATACTGGGAAATCATTCTTTAAACGTTTTTTTGTTCTTTCTGGGAAATCAATATGATGGGGCACAAATCACGAGGAAGGCAATCCAACGGTGGAAGGAAGGATTAGGAAAGGGGGAGGGATATAAACGTGGAGATGTATATGGTTGAGAAGGATGAAAGAATCTAAAATGCATGCGCTGAAAAGAGTGTCGAAACTGGCGGTACTTTTTTGGAGAGAGAGTCAGGAAAGGGTGGGTTTTGAGACATAGTTTCGTTAGGTCGGCAAAGAATCTCTGATAACGTGTGTGCTCTCTAGGCACTGAAACATTCCAGTTCGAGCAAGAGAATTTCTTTCTCCTTTACCAAAAAAAATAAAAAAAGAGAATTTCTTTCTCTTCTCTTCACTTCGACCGAGGCCAGGGCTCAAAATCTTGGCGTGACCTTCACGAAACACCTTCCTATATATCTATCTATAAAATCTATCCCTTTTAACAGTATCAGTGAAGTCTCACTTTTCACTGCTATCTCTGCCTCCATATATCTATCATCACGTTGCTCTTAGAAGGCCTATGATTTTAACAGATGAAAAAGAAAAGCCGAGAAAGACTTGTAGATATTGCACATCTCACGGGCAAGCACCTGAAACAGTAATCTTTTGGTCTTGGACATTATATTGGCCAATAAACGATGGATCATGGGCCATTTTGTCTGTTAGCTTCTAGGACGTACTCTACTTTGTACGTATTTTACTATTAACAAATAATCCAGTCTCCTCGTCATTTTCACTTCTATGTAGTGACAGTGAGATTTTTTTTTTTTTGGTGAATGCGATAGTAAATTTGTTTTTTTGTTTTTTATTATTTTTTATTCTCCTAAATTATAGAAAGAAAATAACATAGACATTATTTTGTAATATTTGGAAATTTTTTTTTGGCAATTCTAATTTGGAAAATATTCTTAGTTTTCCTGACAAAGCGAAATTGTGATTCAATTTTAATTAGAAATTTTTTTTTGATTAAAAACAATAAATTTTCCTTTAAAAATCAAAATTAATAAGATAACTGTATCTTAAAGATTTTTTTTTTTTTTTATAATTGATAATTGTATCCTATAAATTATGTATATATGAAGTTAACATTGATTTGGAAAAAGAAACAGCTTCTGCGTGGAGTCTAATTTGTGCTTGTTATACGGAATTAATTAAGGAAATCAAAGACAACCAGATATTTTTAAATTATGATAATTAGGAGATTTTTGAAAAAGCATTTCAAAGGGGGAATTTAGATGAAGATCAGTAGGAGTGGGAAGTCTATAATGATCAATAATGTGTTACATAACTAACAGTAACTAACTAATTAAGCTGTATCATTTTTACCAAAAAAAAAATAATTAAGCTGTATCATTATGTATTTAAATAGTAAACAACAAAAGTTGTGTAGACATCGCTACTTAAATAATCTCGCTCCGCCTCGTAGCTAGGTTGATAGTAATTAAGTATAATTAGCATTGTAGTACTGTTCACAATGAGTTATCTAACGTATAAAAGTTTTACAACTTATCATCTTAAAGTTGTTAATATTCTGAACTTTGAAGGTCCACTTTCTATGAATTTAAATTTTTAAAAGAAATAAAAATTTAATTTGGTATCAAAGTTTAAAATCTTAAAATTTTAGATTTTAAATTCTAATAATTCTATTCAAAACAAATTAAAAACACATGTAATTACTCAAATAAGCCTAAAAATAATCAGATCTACATGTTAAAAAAAGTATTAATAAAAATATTTAAACAAAATAAAAATCCACTTCCCATAAACTTAAAAGTTTAAAAAATGTGAAAATTCAATAATAGATTATATATATATGGCCACTTGCCATGTGCATAAGAATAGTGAAAATGAAGAGAAAAATAAATTTTGAATAAAAAAATTAAAATGGTAAAAATTAATGTATCTCTAATTTTAAGTGTAGATTTATCGCATCAACATACCAAGAAATGTACATCTATTTTTAGTTCTTCTGGCTGTAGAGTCTCCGACCAAAGCAACGGAAGTATTTAAATCTGCTTTTCTTAAATAAAAATTGAAATCCTAACCAATATATCTTAATGAGAAAAACTTGTGTAGCACTGAGAGACACATTATGATGTTTTTTTTTTCGCTAAATGACACATTTTGATGTTTTTTTTTCGCTAAATGACACATTTTGATGTTTATCAGCTTGGAAGTTGCAACATCATTCAGTCTCACTGAATCATTGGTCAGTCGGACCAGTTCAATGATGTAGACCCCCCACATCTTTGGCATGCTTGTCTCCACGTGTTGCTCTCTGTTTCTTCTGTCAAAACTACCATTTCCATTAGAAAACACTGCTATGTTCTTGGATATGTGTTTCACCTTTACAAAATCCTCCACGACAGTTGAAACTTGGAAGTTCCTTCAAGCCTCGTTTATAACAACTACACATCTAGAATTATAGTATTTGACTAGTTATTTTCATAACATGTATTAATTTTAAAAGGTAAGAAGTAATTTTTTTTTAATCTAACTGACTTTAAAGATATGGTTGTTAGAGGCATATATACCATAATCAATCAGTACTATTAATCATCTTATTAGAAAAGTAAAATGTTTTCATCAAAAAAAAGAAAAGTAAAATGTTAATTATTAATATATATATATATATATTGGAAAAATATTAATATGTAAATTTCATGGAAAATGTTACTTACTAATTAATAACAATTATAGAGGAAGCAATAGATATTAGACGAGCAATTGTCTTTCTCAACATGAAATTCAATTAATTCTATGCGTAGAGAAAATGCATGCAAATACATATTGAGATTCGATATTAAAGAAACCTACATAATATATATTACAAATTGAAAACGAAGATAAAAAAATTTACTACTTTAATTTATTATTATTATTTTTCCCATTTTGATTCAAAATCAAAGAGGTCTAAAACAAGGTGTCCCAAATCTCAGAGAAAGCTTGAACAATAATCCCATGGTGGTGGCTAGAATTGAGAGACAAGAAACAGTGCAAGAGCTGCTCCAAATCCTTATCGTCGAACATTTGCTTCTCCAATATCATCTCCATCATCGACCTCTTGAAATCCACGTACGGATCCTCCGACTTCTTCACCACCGCGAAGCTCTCTCTCACTTTCCCTTCCACCGTACACGGTATCAGCTTCTGAAACATCGAAAGCCTCGCCGGCGACTCGCTCTCCGGCGACGGCGACCACCCGCTCTTCTTCAGATCCGTCCTGGTGTTCCCACCATTCGCAACGCAGCGTTTTGACCTGTTCTTCTTTTTCTTCTTCTTACCCTTCCTTCGCCTCGGGCAATCAAATGCTGTTAACTCGCGTATGGTTTCCAAGTGAGGGTTGAATTCCGAAGATGAGTCCGTGGAGAAGCTTCTGGAAGACGACACCAGCGTTTCGGTTTCTTCGTCGTCCATGTCGTCGAACCCGTCGCTGCTGAAAAGTCCACTTTCAGCTGAAGATGTGCTCATTCGGAGACGACATGCCGTTTTCTTCTTCTTGACTCGCCGTTTCTTTTTCTCCGCCGATGGTGGCGGCGGCGGTGGGGGTAAGAAAACGTCGTCGTCTCGGTTGGAACCGCCGGAAACAGAGGAATCGTAGATTTTCCGACGAGGAGTCTCGTCGTAGACCTTAGCGACGACGTGCCACCTGTCTTCTTTCTCCCAGTGAAACTCAGGTGGTCCTTCATTGCAGTCGTCGTCTGAGTGTGTAGGTTTTGATCTGGTACCGCAGCCCATGGATACGAACGCGGACACGTGGCGCTTTAGGGAAGAGCAGTGGCTCTTGGACGATGGACGTGGTCGAGGTTGTGGTTGTGGTTGTGGTGGGGAGGTAGTAGCTGGAAAACGGTGGTTGATAGCGGCGGCGTTGACCTGTGAGAGTCTGTAAAATGAAGGGACAGGATCGGTTGGGAGAGCGGACGTTTCTTTGGAGCGGCACGATTGGAACGACGGAATCACTCGGGAAATCCTTAGCCTGAAACGTTTCGCCATTGTCCCCTACCTCGCTCTCTCTTTCTTTCTCTGACTCTCTTTGTCCGGGAGCGTAATACAAGCACAGAAGCGTCAAAGCACGAAACTGTTCGTGAAAAGTGAGATTTATAAATAGGAAGCTATGGAGGAATTTAATTAATTTTTCTCCAAAAAAAAAAAATAACAATATAAAAACAGTAATAGGATTGGGATGTGTGTGTGGGGGGGGGGGNGGGGGGCCAAGATAGGAGGAAATTATACTGTGTTAATTATCTAGTATATATTTTATCACACACTGCACCAAAATGGTACTGGGATATTATTATTAATTTATTATATGATCTAGGCTTGTTTTTCTGTTTTGATATTGAAAATAATAAATAATAAATAAAAATAAGAAATCGTAGTCTATGCAATTTTTATTTTTATTTTTTAATTTATGGGGATATATGGTTGTGGTTTCTCTAGCTGAATTATGCGTGGGAGGCGAAGCTAAAGGCAAAGGAGCCGCCTTCCCAAAAACCAAAACTAAAAAAGGAAAAGAAAAGCAAAACCAAAACCAAAACCAAAAAGGAGCACAAGGCACAAGCTTCTCAAAATGAGATATGATTGATATTCAGTATACATTATATATGATTTTTTTTTTGGGTGGATTATACATTATATATGATTATATACATGATCTAAGTGTATGCAGCCGTACGCTGAAGGATTCTCTGGCATATTAGTAAAATACAAAATTCTGAAGTTTCTGAGGCCCTACAAACAACAGGTGGAGCTTTTTTATTTTTTATTTTTTATCTATGTAATACAATTACTGTAAACAAACATCATGCAATCATCAACTATTATATTCTGTTATATTTGCATCCGTTTAGGTCAGTAAAGTCACGACAAAAGTCCATCCCTAGGAGCTGGTTTCAAATATAAATTAGGCCTAATGGTAAAACCTTACACTTTTATATCTAGAATTTAAACTTTGATCCAAGTGAAATTGCTTTTCCACAGCTGTAATTGACCAATATATAAGTATATGGAATATCAACCGGCTCTCTTTATGTTTTTTTTTTGTTGGTTAATTATTATTATTATTTTTTTGCTAGAAAGATTACATGTAATTAATTCGATAATATATCTTAGGAGTACACATATGGATCAAGATTTTGACATGATAGTACATATACAGATACTGCAAATGATTTCAGACCAGGAGCCAATAAAATATTCTTCCAACATAGCATGGCAAAATATTGTTTTTGCTCTTTGATATATATAGTTACATATATGCTGAGGAAACTGTATATGAGTTTCTTTACCAAAAAAAAACTGTATTTGAGGTGGGTGTTGCTGCAACTTATATATCCATTTATAAGAAAATATAAGAAATCTCCGAGAAGGCAGTTGCGCTGAGAGAAGAAAAAGGAAAAAAGAAAAGAAAGAAGATGAAAGAGAATCTTCGTCTTCTTTAGCATTGGGGATAGCAGAAAGGGATAGAGCGCCTGTCTGAGAGCTTATGAGTAGTGATGTCCTTAGATTTGGGTAGATGATTGTCAAAACTTAAAAAGAAAAACACACTAACCAGTACGTAAAAGCACCTCTCTCTTGTCCTCTCTTCCTGTCACTATCATACTTATCCATCTCTCTCATCGCCCATTTTTCTTGTTTATATGTGAAAACTGTCTGCTATTAATATTTATAATGATTAATTTATCATGCATACTCATCGTTCAACCTGTACTAGTTTTACAGGTTAAATCTTTAAAGTTTTATGCAATTAATTTTATTTAAAATAATATTTTATATTTAATAAACAATATTAATTTTTAATGAATAGTATTTAAAAAATTAAATATTATGTGTAATAAATAATATTTAATTTATAATGTATATATTTATCTATAATAAATAATATTTGACTAATAACAAATAATATTTAAATTCATAATAAATAATATTTTTCAAAAGTCTCGATTAATTAAAAAGTTTCTGTACATAAATTTTTATTTTTCAAAGAACTTGGTTACGTGAGATTCTTTTATCTTTTTTTTTTATAAATAAAATTATAAATTTAGCTATTACAAAGATTTATTTGAAGTTAATTTTTGGTAGTTCACTTAATATTTTTAAATATTAGATTTTATTGTGAAATAGGACTATTAAATAAGTAATATATATCTTTGGTTTGTGCATCAATGAGGGGGCGGGGGGGCCGTTGATGCTTGCAACAAAGGAGCCTAGCTTTGTGGGCAGACTGAAAGAAAGTCAACAATCGACCTAAAAGAGCTCTATCATCAAAAAAACAAAGATCTCAAACACATGGTGGTGGGGATCCTAGGAAACAAAATCATCTTTGCATCCAAATGTCTCTTCCTTTTCCTTTCGCTTTCTTTCTTTAGACCATTCTCTTTCGCAAAGCGATTACCGTGTTTCTCCCTTTTTTCTTAGCACTTTGTCTGTTTCAAAACTATTGTTTATTTTAAAAATGTTAACGTTTCTTTTCAAGAAAGGGGGAAAAAAAAAAAATTAAACGTTAACGTTAATTTCGCAGCTAGGCAGCTTTATCATTGGGCCGGGCTTCTCGGGTTCCTATTTTGAGCCCAGTAAGCTAACAGGCCTTGTGTTTAGGTCCATATCTCAAGTGCCACCTTGACATTTTCTCCTTTTGACCCACCCAACCGTAAAGGTCCTGTTCTGCCACCCGTGCATTGATTTGGATCTTTCAATTTTTTATTTATATATTTTTTTATTTGGATCTTTCATTTTATTTTTTATTTTTTTGAGGAATGGATCTTTCAATGTTTGAGATTAAAGTTTTCATCTAACATTCTTTAGATTTTACCTCGAATCTCAATCCAATTAATCGTAATAAAATGATTTATTTACCCAAAAGTTATTTATATTATTATTTTTTTTGAAAAATATTTAGATTATAATTTGATCAGTGTACTACAGAAGACAATCAATACTTTTTTCTTTTTTTTTTTTTTGGGAAATTGAAGACAATTAATATTAGAAGTAATTATTTTTTAGGCATGCTAAAGAGCCAAGAAGATACAAATAATAATGAATTTACCAAAAAAAAAAAAAGATACAAATAATGAAACCTTTAAGTGTGCGACGTGAAGAAACTTTAAGATTAATTAATGTCACACGTGCCAGAAAAATAAATTATTAAGAATTTTATGATTTATAAATAAATTGTATTAAAAATAAACACCAGACTTAAAAGAGCCTCAACAAACGCCGCTATATATGAGTGAATACTACTTTTATTAAATATATATATATATAATTTTTTTTCATCCAAATTTTTTTTGTTTGGAATTCATCCAAAATAAAGCATATTTAACTTTGATAAAACGTGATAAAAAATTTATACATCTATTCAATGTTAAATACAAATTGTTCAGGATGAATTTTTGATAAAAATAAATTATGATAAAAAAGTTAATATATATATGAGTGAATACTGAAAATGCTGAATATACAAATAAAAAGAGGCGTGCAAATCCTTTTTGTAAATATTTTCCATAATGGTATTTTAATGGTTACAATTTATTTGACGGTAGTATTTAAATTTGGAACAGGTTCTAATTAATTACTAAGATAAATTGTATTGAAATACTTTTGATTTTCAAAGCTTTATAATTTAAACTCTTAATTTTTTCAATTCTTTGACTTTTTAATTTATTGCAATATAGATTTTTGGCTAACATGGTTTAATAGTCGTTTCATATAATTGATATTAAATTGCATATGGGGTGTGCAAAAAAAAAAAAAAAAAGATTTATTGACTAAATTGATCAATCAACCCTGTTTATATCGATTATATGGGACTGTGAGTGAACTCTTTCTTACTTCTGAGACTCAGTTGTCTTTGAAGGAGCTAGTTTCCCTGTTATGGTTCTCCCCGCATCTTTAGGTGGCTCTGTCCTTCAGAAGATTAAATTAAAGTTAATTTTGATGAAGCATTTAATGGCAAAAACCGTAAAGGTGGGGTTAGTTTTATTTTTCAAGATTGAAAACGTGTGTCGTTAGGCTAGCGCTTTGTGGTTTTATTAGGTGAGAAAGCTTTGGTCGACAAAGTGTAGGCTGTCTTACATGCTTTGTTAATTTCTCATCCTATGGGGTTTGACAAGCTATTTGTGAAGATAGCCAGTGCTTGGAGTGTTGGTACCCTTGTGCACGACATATGTATCTTGCACGAGTCGTTTCTTACTTGTGAATTTTTTTTTTTTGGTGTTTAGAATTATTAATTATGTATAAGATTGGATCGCTAAAAAGGTCCTTGTGGTAGCCAGCTTGAGTTATTCTCTATTTCGTCTCCTGATGTTTCTATCTAAATAAAAATTATTAAATTTAATTGGTTTTAAAAATTTAAAATAGATGATCAATTCGGTTTGTATCGATTTGTCGAGGAACTAATTGAAACAAAACTAACTATAATGTAACAATTAAAAAATATTTCAAAAATAATTAGTGAATTATTATTATTTTTTTTGCTTTTCTAATATTTATATTGATTTGCATCTTTAAAATAAAAAAAAATTAGTTGTAGCTGATATATTATTTTAATCAATTTTTTTTTTTTATATTTATCTTATTGTAACAAATATTTTTTATTTTTCAAAATGTTATGATATTTTTATAATTTTTTTTGCGTATTTTACACAAGTAAAACCTGTCAAAATTCAAAAATTTGACTACTTAATATATATCTTAAATATTGAAAACTAAAGTTTACAAATCCATATTTAAACCCAACTCTAAGTCGGCTATTTAATCCAATATTATTAGATTAATTTGATGTTATTGATTTAGAATAAATTAAAAATTACCAAATCGAGTAGCAATTGGATTAGATTGATTGCCAATGAAAACTCATATTTGTATTAAATTTCTAAATAGAAAATACTAAAATGTAAAATTTTAAAATTAAAATATATGCATTTTTAAAATTTTTTAGTTGGAAAAAGACTTACATACAATCATTATGCCCCATCATTTTTTATAATTTTTATTTATTATGTGTCATGTCAATTTAATCATTTATAATTATGTAGCACGTTACATACTGGTAAAATAAAAATTGTGGGCTTTACAAAAATTTATTGCATGGATGTTTAAGAATGGTCCATTGCACCATATTATAAACAACAATTGTATATAAGCTTTAACCCTTTTTGTTGAACTTTGATACAGTGTAATACCACTCAAATTATCTATACCAACTTTTATTTAATAATAAAAGATACTAAATTGTAAATTCTAAAAAATAATTTTAGTATTTTGCAGTTTAATATTTTTTAGTTCAAAAATTTATACAGTTTAATATCAGTCACGTAAAATAATGTTTATATACTATGTAATTAAAAGTCTAATAAAGCTTAAATTGTAATAAATTGAAAAATGGAAGATCTAAATTGTTGAATTGGAAAAAGTCTAAATTGTAACAATTTAATTAGAGGTGAAAGTAAGTATAATTAACTTTTTTTTTTTTTTTTGTAAATAAAGTATAATTAACTCTGATTAGTATGAAAAGTTATCTAAATTACAAAATATACATATAGTGGTAGGTTTTAAACTTTAACATTAGTCGCGTAAAATAATGATTAAATACTAAATAAGACTTAAATTGTAACAAATAAAAAATCTAAATTGTTAAATTAAAAAGGTGTAAATTGTAACAATCTAATTAAAGTTGAAAATAGTAAAGTATATACGTCAACCCTAAAATATATCCAGATGTAACTAATCATCAAAAAAAAATGTAACTAATCATCTTAGCCAAAAAGTAATCCATTTAGTTTTCCAAGCAGCATATGAAAGTGATGTACATCACAAAATTTAATAAATTTATCTTACTTGTATTTTGTGCCAATCCAAAAGTTAATTGGATTTTTTTTTTTTAAGGTTAAAATTTTGGAAAGGGATCCGATCAAACGTTTTCTGTAAGTTCCTTTTTTGGATCTTACGTTGTCATGGAAGATCAAACCGACAAAGGACACTAAAAAGAGAATATTTTCTCCTCATTTCCATTCTGTAAAATGAATTTTATTTTATTTTTTTGCTGAAAAAATTAATTTTTATTTTAAGCTTTATCATCATCTGCTTTTCTTTCACTAGACCTACCATGCTTGTCTGCCAAAATCTTGAACCGTCCAAATCAAACTTGCATTTCAGATGTTTTCACGAAGATTCGGTCATAAATTGCAAATGGACAATTGAAAAGTTCCCACCAAAAACTCCTACCAAGCCAAGCTCTTAATTTGACCAAAAAATAAGAAAGCCAAGCTCTATCTTTCTTTCATTGGAGCCAGTGATCGTGATTTGCACTTTCGGTGATCTTGCATATTAGCCTCTCTTCTCTTGCCCATCCAATTTGCCCATCATATTCATGACCTTCATTTTGACCATATATCACTAGGGGGAGGGGAAAAAAACAAAAAAACACTACCAAATTAATTAGCAACTCCACTTTGCCTTTTTTTTTTTTTTTTTAATTTTTAAGATAAAATTTATATACAATTGTTATTAAGATGATATGGTACAGCCTATATTTATAAGCATGACTTTCAAAAAATATTTTGTACAGCTTATATGTTTTATTTTATCAGCGTTGGATGTTAGTTAATAATTATATGTATTTGAATTTATATAATACATGGTTAAAAAAATCATAAAGATGACTCAGCGCAATCATTGTATGCAATATTTTCTCCACTTTTAAAATGTCTCACTACAATAAAGCCTTCACCAACTTCTATTTTCACATATAAAGATGTAAACGGAATTCTCAACCAACCAAAAAAAGAAACAAAGTATAGAAGAAACCAAGTTCACCACCCACCGCTTTTCCCGTACGTATAACTTGGATCCAAAATAGTACTTGGGTTCGAGAATTGTGTGCAAGGTGTAAAAGACGGTTTGTAATTGTATTGAGTGAGCTGCAGTGGCACGTCAAGAGGGCGATTAGCCGAATATAAGGTTTGATTACATCTCGTTCTTATCCAAAATAAATTATGTTCAAAAATTGACAAATGGCACGGCGATGGAGATAATTACGACTTTAAATCCTCACTCAAAAACCCTTTTCTGTTTTCATTGTAATTTATTGCTTGAAATTAGATTTCGATTGATTGTCACTTTAATTAAAGTTTGAACAGATAAATTAGTCTGAGTGGAACACTTTTCTCTCTTATCTAATCAAGATCTAAATTACCTGTATTTCCCTTTTCACATATACCAGACGATATAGAATTTGAATCCCATAGATATTACCTTCCCATTATTATAAATTACCTGTATATAGTTTCAATTCTTACCGAGAATTACAATTGGATATATATATATATATATTATAGACTTTGTTAGTCTCTCACACACTGACATTCAGAAATTGAACACAAAGATACAGAGAGAAACCCATAGACGATGGTTTCAATGGATAAAAGAAATATTATAAGTATCGAAAGCCAGCAGGCCAAGTTCAACAAGTATGCATGTTCCTGTGCTATAGTCGCCTCTATGATTTCCATTATATTTGGCTATGGTATTTTCTCTCAACACAGATTCGTTTTCTTTTTTCTTCATTTTTTTTTTTAAATTCAGATTCCTTTTCCATTAGACCTATTTGTTCATATTGATCTTTGATTTTTTACTTTGATTTTTTTAAAAGACACCGGCGTGATGAGTGGTGCGATGATATTCATAAAAGAAGATCTGAAAATCAGCGACGTACAAGTGGAAGTCCTTGCCGGCATACTAAATCTATGCGCTTTAGTGGGGTCCCTTGCAGCTGGAAGAACCTCCGATTATATTGGCCGTAGATACACGATTGTTTTATCCTCTATTATTTTCTTAGCGGGAGCAATTCTAATGGGTTACGGTCCAAACTACGCCGTTTTAATGGCAGGAAGATGCATTGCGGGAATAGGTGTGGGATTTGCGCTTATGATCGCTCCGGTTTACTCAGCAGAAATTTCATCTCCTGCATCGCGAGGCACTCTAACTTCTTTACCCGAACTCTGCATCAGTTTCGGGATCTTACTCGGCTACGTATCGAATTTCGGTTTCGGCAGACTGAGCTTGAAACTCGGGTGGAGATTGATGCTTGGAATCGCAGCCCTCCCTTCGATCGCCTTGGCTTTCGGTATTCTCAAAATGCCCGAATCCCCAAGGTGGTTAGTCATGCAAGGCCGTCTAGAAGACGCCAAGGCTATTCTCCTCCAGGTGTCAAATTCCAAAGAAGAAGCGCATCTTCGCCTGCGAGACATCAAACTCGCCGCGGGAATCGTGGACGAAAACGTCGTCGTTACTAAGCTACCGTCGAACAGCCGAGGCCAAGGCGTGTGGAAAGAACTGTTTCTCAGACCAACACCGGCCGTCCGATGGATCTTGATCGCCGCGATAGGGATCCATTTCTTCGAGCACGCGACGGGGATCGAAGCTGTCGTTTTGTACAGCCCGAGGATATTCAAAAAAGCCGGAGTGACGAGCAAAGACAAGCTCTTGCTCGCCACAGTCGGAGTCGGACTCACGAAAGCCGTATTCATCTTAACGGCAACATTCTTACTAGACAGAGTTGGAAGGAGACGGCTATTGCTGACGAGCGTAGCGGGTATGATCGCAGCTCTGTCTGTGCTAGGGTTTAGCTTGACGATGGTGGCTCATTCTGCTGAGAAACTTATGTGGGGAATCGTACTCAGTATTGCTTCGGTGTATGTTTACGTTGCTTTCTTCTCCATTGGTTTGGGACCTATTACTTGGGTTTATAGCTCTGAGATTTTCCCGTTGAAGTTGAGAGCTCAAGGTGCGAGTGTTGGTGTAGCGATGAACAGGGTCATGAATGCTACGGTTTCTATGAGTTTCATTTCTATTTATAAAGCAATTACTATTGGAGGAGCTTTCTTTATGTTTGCTGGTGTATCTATATTGGCTTGGTTGTTTTTCTTTTTCTTTTTGCCTGAGACAAAAGGTGTTCCATTGGAAGATATGGAGATGCTTTTTAGCAATAACAAAACTGGGTCTAGAAATGCTGAATTATTGGAAATCCAGCACAAAATTAGCAGTGTGTAGAATTAATTTGTGAAAAAATAAAAAAAAAAATAGGAGTGAGATTGTGATCAATTAGTATTTTGAAGCTTTAAATCAGTAAGTGTAATTTTTCTGGAAGGTTCTTGTTTATAAAATGTTGTCTATAAGTTATATTTGTCTTTGTACTCGGACAAGGACTTGATATTTGGCATTGCTATGTTTTGGCACTGTTTGCATGAAATTATAAATAATATTATTGTCATTTTGTTCAATCTTTGTTCTCTTATGCGGTATATCTTTATGTTTCTTATTCAATCTCTGTCTCTCTTTTTACCGATCCTCAAATCTGTGAATGCGAATGCAAGTCGTGTATTTATTTACATATTATAATATTATTATGAAGATTCCAAAAGTGGGCTAAAAGCAATATATAAATTATTTTATAAACGATATGGTACAACAAATAAATATTTTGCAAAGTTTTACATATTTTAATTTTATTGTTATTTAATCCTGTATATGATTTATGATTGAATTTATATGATATGTATGCAATTTTTTCTCCCATAAAAAGAGAGGAAATTTCTAAAGTGAACCTCTCCTTTGAGGGGTTCATGGAAACCC
>QANX01007610.1:0-14695 GCA_003254975.1 Ochetophila trinervis
ACTATGGTAAATGATTACTTTATTATGGATAATGTTACTTCATTTTGGACAAATCATGCTTATTTGAAAATTAATGCTACACATTGTTAACAAGTTTACTATATATGGATAATATTACTAAGTATGAAATATGTTACTCAATTGTGAATCAATATTCTTCCATTGTATCACAATATTTCAATAGAAAAAATGTAGAATAAATTTTATATGGTTGGTTGCAACTATAAAAATATTTTGAGGAACTAATTTTGTAATAGAAAAATGCTAGAATCAATATTATCTATATTGCTTATTAAGAACGATGTTATATTTGTTGGTGGTTATCTTATTTGTTTTCATGTATTTATGTATGAAATTTCTAATGTTAGTAAAATAATTTGAAGAGAATGTTGACTTTTTTGTTGCAACCACTACGCCAAAAACTCTAATAGGCGACGCAAAAATAGCTTCGCAAATTGTAAACGGCGACGTAATATCTTGTGTCGCGGAAATGGGTGTCGCTGAAAGTGAAAAATTTTGGTTGTCTTTGTCGTTGATGAGTTTGAGAGGAAGACAAATGGAAAATACCCGATTGCCAGCGTTGACGAGTTGAGAGGATGAAAAATGAAAAAAATTTGAAAATACTAGTGTATTTTCGGGTTTGAAAGGGGTGTGTAGGGTAGTGGAGGGAAAAGTGGAAAAATAAATTTGGATTGGTGAGATTTAATCCCGCCATTAATTTTGGGATACGGCGAAGCATAGTATCGCTAAAGGTGTTTTAGCGACGCAAGTGCGTCGCCAATTAAAAAATATATTGGCAAGGCCGAATAATGATTATTTTTTTATGTATATATTTTTTTTTATTTCTATAATTTATAATATGTATAAGAGCTATAGCTAGCTAATGACATTCTATTATATATCCCAAGTTTCTTGTTATATTATACATCTTAACCAAAATACAATACCTCCTAGTCTGGCACTTGTAGTACTCTTTAGAGTGTGGGGGTTCTCAAGCCAAGTGCCGGACAGTGTCCCAGCAGCAGGTCCGACAAGTTGAGAGAGCAATTTAATAGGAAAATAATGCTAAACGTACTGACTGATTTACGGAGATGTTTACCAAGTGAAAAATTATTGATTTATATTTAGTTATTCTTATCATATTCGTTTTTTCAGATTAAATTTGTAGTTTTAAAAAATTGAAATATATATTAAATACATGCAACCAATTAATATTTACAAATCAGTATGGATGCAGTAGATAATAATCTTTAATCACACCATTGATAGCAAAATAGTATATTGGTAATGATTACTACTAGTGATAAATTATACAATTCTAAATTAATTAATTATGCAATATATATTTTGAGTATTAAAATTATTGAGGATCATGATCACATGCAATATCAATACTCATGGTCAATTCTTCCTGTAACATTTTCACACGTTAAGACGAAGATAACATTTTCATGCAATAGCTATTTAAGTTTCAGATTTTAACTCATGATAGAATAGACTGTGCATGTAGCATTACTTTTATATTAATAGTGTTTTAATTCAACTTCAGAATAGCTTTCTCACCTTTAATTAATATGCATGAACTGTTTTTTTTTTTTTTTTCCTCTTTGAAAAATATAACAGTTAATTGTAACTCTAATTATAATGTAAGTCACTTAAAATATTGACTAAATTTTTATACTAAATGACATGACAAATAATGTAGCAATAATTAATTTAGTTTTATGATTAATTTATTAATTTATCCATATTTAGGCATATAAAAATCATAACAAATAAAAATTTTATAATTGTCATTTGGTAAATAAATTTAGTGAATATTTATATTAATAGTGTTTTAATTCAACTTCAGAATAGCTTTCTCACCTTTAATTAATATACATGAACTAATTTTTTTTTTCCTTTGAAAAATATAACAGTTAATTGTAACACTAATTATAATGCTTAACTCACTAAAATATTTACCAAAATTTTATACTAAATGACATGACAAATAATGTAGCAATAATTAATTTAGTTTTTTTATTCATTTATCCATATTTAGGCATATAAAAATCCTAACAAATAAATTTTTTAACCTTATCATTTGGTAAATAAATTTAGTGAATATTTTAGTACGTGTAGCCTTACTAATAATCTTATATAACTGTACAACAGCATCTATAGAACCATAATTTTTTCTTCTCTTTTTTATGAATAAAAAAAATAAAATGGTAGAGATTGGTATACCTTTAAAATCCTGATGATAGAAAAACCATGTTTACTGTAGAGCATTGGAAGTTTGATTTGTTGGCCAAATTTCCAGGTACCCTTCCTGTTTAGAATCTTGTGAACTCTTATAACTGCAATGATAGTCAATAATAATATTAGCTATCGCATGATAACAGGAAGGGTGTAACCTTATTCACTCTTATAACTGCAATTTTAGTCAATAATAAGATTAGCTAACACAAGATAGAAATAGAATCAGATGAAGGCCATAGATTTGAAAAGAAAAGGCACCAATGCATTGGTAGAATAAAACAAATAAGATCTACCGATTCAGAAAATAGTGCTGTTGATCACTTTTATACATGCCATCATATGAAATGCCAATTGCCATTTTGTTCGAGGGCTGACAAGAAGAACAGGTTGATTTTCTTCACGATTCATCATACCGGTCAAGCATATGAAGAATCCAATCCATACTACTCTCTTTCAAATTGCATAGGAGTCAACAACTTGCCATCATATGATTAAGAAAAGTAAAAGCTCGATTTGAAAACCGTAAAAAGTAGTTCCATGCTTGTAATTAATAGAACAGGGTTTTACCTTTTTCTTTTTCATACAGCTTATTGCCAAGGTCCCTCAGAGCGGCGGTTAAGGCTACAAATGTTCAGTATAACTGTGCACACAATATAAAACTCATTTAAACCTATCAGCCATCCAATTTTTTCCATGGTTCAATTATCACTCAGATGACTCAAAGTGACATCCCATTCTTGATGCATAGAAAATAATTCAAAATAGGGAAAATTTCATGCTTTGCAGATTATATGAGAGCGATTAACGTCATTGTGCATCAATCATATACAGGCATGTGGGATTGTACTATCCATCAAACTATGTACAGTGACTATGTAAAACCTTAATTGCTAAGAACTATATTTAGAGAGTGGGAGTCTTACAAAATATTGTCAAAGAAGAGGAAGGATAACATAAGAACATGAGATATGATCGTCAATTAGAAAAATTTCAGAAGTGAAATTAGCAACTATAGATAGAATAATATTCCTTTCAACCACTGATAGGCACATGTAAACAATAGCATCCCCTGCCTTAGATTGGGTTAAATTGATTCCAGCATCAGTCTCCGTAACCACAACATTGTTCTGCAGTTGGTACTGACATAGAAAATAAAATAGATCTACACTTGCCACATATATTTAAGTTAACATGAACCAAACCCCTACCAATAAAGCATTCCACTGTCAAAGAACATCTCTTCAATAAGTGTGTATCTCTCTTTTATGCAAAAAGCAAATGTGGTTCGCAAGAAAGTGAAACTCTATCGGTTTGACCCTTTGGATTTTATTTGGCAATGATCATCACTTTGTCTTCAAAGATTTCTCTTTTTTCCCTGATTGTTCTAAATTGGAAAGATGTCATGTCACAGGTGGTTGATGTGTATATAAGTCTTTTCATATGGTCTTAATGTTGCTGTTTTATTTTGTTTCTTATGTCTTTTTGTTCTTTCTGAGGATATCTTATCCTCTCTCCATTACCTTTTGTATTGATTTCCTATCAATAAAACGTTTATTTCTTATCAAAAACATTGTATATGAGCAAGTGAGAAGTGAAGATCTCTTTGAGAAAGCTAAATACTTAGCAGCTTTGTGGGCCTCTACAGATAAAGCTTTCAAAGATTTCTCTTTTTTCCTTGATTGTTCTAAATTGGAAAGATGTCATGTCACAGGTGGTTGATGTGTATATAAGTCTTTTCATATGGTCTTAATGTGGCTGTTTTATTTTGTTTCTTATGTCTTTTTGTTCTTTTTGAGGATTTCTTATCCTCTCTCCATTACCTTTTGTATTGATTTCCTATCAATAAAAGGTTTGTTTCTTATCAAAAACATTGTATATGAGCAAGTGAGAGTCTCCCATATAAACATATAAGTTCGAGTTGAATCCAAGCATAAGCAGCAAAAACATAACAAGTTACTTATACAGCTAAATACCTGTGCAAAGTCAGCGTGCATTAGCTAGGCATGCTTGAAGCTATCTTGCTTTCCTTGCCAACCAAAAGGAAATCAAACATAAGAATAACCAGGAAATACACTTGAAGGGAAGCAACAACCTTGCCATCAGGTGCAAATAACAGCTCTTCAATCTATCTTATTCAGGAGTTATCTTTTCAAGATCAAGTGAGAGCTCAGCAAGTTCAACCCAGTAAAAATTGACAACGAAATTTAACTGTTATGATTATGGAAAGATAAAAAAAAAATAAAAAAATTCTATATAAATGGCATGTATAATGCTTTCTAATTCAATTAGACTCAAAAACAGAAATGATATGTAATTAATTAACAAGCGCTAAATGATAAAGCCGCAAGGGAAACAACAAAGTAATAAAATGTTGTATTCTTTCTTGCTAAGTGGACATATGGTAATAAGACGAGTTTGATGGGAAAACATGCATAAGACAACACACAGAAGATAGAGTGATGAGCCTTAAACTTAAGTAGCATTAACAACTAACAATAGGTACTAAGGTTTAAGTAGCTTACTTTTATAATTGTTTCAAGGAAACAAGCATGGTCATGAACAACGTCCCTGGTAGATGGCAAAGTATGGGACAAATTCGTTTTGGCACTTAAACATCATCAGTTTCAAATAGAAAACCTATATCATGAGGTTAAACTGAGGATTGGACTGTAGGCTGTAAAATCGCATAAGGGACTGGAAATTTTTAGTCGCCCTTCCAATCCAGTGAACGAAAAAGCAGGCATTTTTATCACACAATAGATGAGGAGAGGATTAAATAAACTTATAACATAACTAGGGACAGCACAAGGTAATTGAATCAATAACTCAACTGACTGGCTAAAAATGTTTAGCTGAAGATATTGCTGCAACAAAATTTTAGTAACCGAATATTCAATTACAATGTTCAGTAGACAACATGAGGAAGGACACCATAATCAAACCAACCTAAAATATCTATAAGCAATTACAACCACAAATGTATATTCATCATACAAAAGTTCTTTTACTAATATTTGTTGACTGTCTATTGTGTTAGAATGCTGTAGATCGTTCGTTCCGGTACCTATCAATTCAAACTTTGAGGAATGATGGCAATTTAACAATAATCACAAAGTGCAAAATAGTAATTCAAATATCATGATCATAGAAGAAAACCTATAAGTCACTACTTTCTAATTTTCTAAAGCCCCATTTAATCAGATTACAAATGCATGCACATGAAATAAAATACTTTCCAGCCACTCTTTCTATGCAATGGTCCACCTACCACAAACAAATACACGTTTACCACAGCATTTTCAGCTTGTTCAACGGATTTAGCAATTGTTTTTCTGTACAGGTTCTTCTCCTTTCTTGTTTGCACCTGTTTGGATTGAACCTGCTTTTCTATTGGCAGGCTGAAAACGGGATCATTGTACTGATTAGGAAACATCATGATCATAGCATATGAAATAGAATTACAAGAAAAATGAACACTGGTATAAAAACTTAAAAAATGGATGCATGGACATCTAAAGATAGGAACATAATCCTTTTACACTTTAATACAATGACCTTGTTACTTGTTTCATTACAAAATGTTATCCAGTTAAAAATTAAAGAACCCAAAAGAGGAACTATATTTTTGACTCATGCTCCAATCTGCAACAAACAGATACATTATGTGATTTATAGATAAGATAAAAAAAAAACAGAAAAATAATAATCAAAGAGAAAAAAGACTTTATGCACGTGATCCGGACTTTAAGTTCTTGCCTGGGAAAATAAATTAGACTTGCCTTCAACAATACCAACAAGACTTAAGCGACCAGTCTTGTACATTACTTGAATAGTATGACCTAGTGACTCAGCCAAAGCAGGTTTAACTCTCTTTTCAATTCTTCCTACACACAAAAAAAAAAAAAATCTAGAAAGCATATGAAAAAATAGAGACAAGCAAACCAGTCTCTATTGCAACAACTCTAAACATCTGAGAGTGTAAATGATATAAGAAAACTGAAAACACAATCCTAGAAAGCATATGAAAAAATAAAAAACATACAATCCCCTCAAGTTCAGTACTTTAATTTAAACATAAAGTGAAAATGAAGACAACAAATTATATCAAAATGCTAAAAATTACACCTTTATTAGAGAGCTTGGAAGTTTTTCTTCAATACTATTAGTTAAATGCCAACATGCAAACATACATACATCTTATGGAATCTGGTCTTATATTAGATCATCATTTCCAGATTTTGCCAGTTGGTTATACTTCTGTCCATCAGAAGCCAGCTCTTGACCACCTTTGCTGCATTTATACCATTCGTCCACCTGTAAGTTTATACCTGCATTTATACCAGCATAAATTACAAGGTTGCGACGAATATTGCTCTTAAAGGAACAAGATATTACTCAGCAGGGGTGGTGGGGTCATCAGAGACCATATGCCACAAGTATAACTTTGAGCAAATTAAAAAACCAGCATAAAAGGCTTGCTTATTATATTTGTTTGGAGGAAAATGAGAAAGGTCATGATCAACTTCTGGCATAAGGCTGAATAAGGGACCTTCTTCGCTTTGGCACTTGGAGATCATCAGTTTCAGATAGAAAACCCACACTATAAGCTGAAACTGAGGAGCCACCTCTATTCTTTGAAATGGCATAAGCTCCTGTGAATTTTGGTCAACTATCTAATGCAACAGCAAAGCAAGCCTGTTTATCAAACGTACTTCACCTGGACAGATCTCTTCTTCACATTTTCTGACAGAACTCATAAGCCAATTTGAATAAATAGAAAAAAAGACGGACACTCACAGCAAAAACTAAATGTATTATTTTTTAAAAATGATATGACAAAGTCAAACTCAAAACAAGATCTTCATTTTATTAAGTTAGGTTCTCATAAAGGTAATGGAAAATGGAAGGTATAGAGAAAAGAAAATGGCATGTCTAAGCATTATATACTTTTAATATTCAAAGACTCAAAAAAAAAAATGATTTGTAATTAATTAACAATGATTAAATGATAAAGTACAAAAAAAAATGCCGTATTCTTGCTAAGTAGACACATGGTAATAAGACAGGTTTGATGGGCACACATGCATAAGACAACGTACAGAAGACAGAGTGATGAGCCTTGAACTTAAGTGATATCAACAACTAAGAAAAGGTACTAAGCTTTATGTAGCTTACTTTTATAATTGTTTCGAGCAAAACAAGAATGGTGATCAACTTCATAGGCAGATGGCAGAGTACGAAATAATTTGTTTTGGCTCTTGAACATCATCAGTTTCAAAAAGAAAACCTATGTCATGAAGTTAAACCGAAGATTGGACTGCAGCCTGTGAAAACGCTTAAGGGCCTGAAAATTTTGGTTGACCTTCGAATGCAGTGGATAACAAAGCAGACCTTTTTTTATAAACAATATAGAGATGGGGAGAGGATAAAATAAACATATGTCATAACTACGACCAACACAAGGGAATTGAATTAATAACTTAACTGACTGGCCAAAGATGTTTGAATGAAGATATTGATGAAATTTTAGTAACAAAATATTCAATTACAATTTTCAGTAGACAACATGGGGAAGGACGCCATAATCAAACCTACTAACCTAAAGTATCTCTAAGCAATTATAACCACAAATTGTACATTCATCGTACAAAAGTTAATCTACTAATATTTGTTGACTTGTGTTAGAATTATATAGATAGTTTGAAATGCAAAATACTAATTCAAATGCCATAATCATAAAAGTTAAAACCTATGAATATGAAATCTATTGGTAAGATCAAATAGAATAATCAATATATTGAAAGGTGCCAGCATTATCTTGTCCGTAAAATAATAAATGTATTTCAATAGTTTACCCAATTTTATGTTCATCTATAACTATACATATTGGTTGGCCTCAATTATATTTTGAGGCCATATCTGTTCATTCATATCTGTTCATCTATATCTGTCCATTTCTAATTGCAGCCAACCAATATGGACATATATGAACACATTATTGGGTAAACTATTGAATACATATTACTTTACCAACAATTTTACTTATCAAATATTCAATTACATGTTCAGTAGACAACATAAGGCGGGCCAATTAAATTCTACATTTATGTGTACATATATTTGTGGTAGATCTAGGGATTAATAGTGTTAAATGAATGTAACAAAATCTTTTTTAACACACCAACTGCAGAAACGCAAAGAAAAGTATGACAAAGAAAATGATGTGCTTATATTAAAGATATAACAAAATCTTTTTTAAATGAATGTAACAAAATCTTTTTTAACACACCAACTGCCGAAACGCAAAGAAAAGTATGACAAAGAAAATGATGTGCTTATATTAAAGATACGATAGATAATAAAAAAAGTTTTCAAAATTTAATTTAAACTTTTTAGAACTATATTAAAAAACCATCAATATCCATATTGGCATATTTTGCTTTGTGATACAGTAATATGCATGAATATGAAATCTATTGGTGAGATCGAATAGAAGAATCAATATATTGAAAGGTGCAAACCTTCCCTTGTTGGTAAAATAATATATATATTCAATAGTTTATCCTATATTTCCTTCATTTATATCTATCCATATTGGTTGGCCTCAAGAGCCATATATGTTCATCTATATCTGTTCATTTATATTTGTCCTTGGCCAACCAATATGGACATACATAGATAGTAAAATAATATATATATTCAATAGTTTATATCCTATATTTCCTTCATTTATATCTATCCATATTGGTTGGCCTCAAGAGCCATATCTGTTCATCTATATCTGTTCATTTATATTTGTCCTTGGCCAACCAATATGGACATACATAGATAATAATAAAAAGTTTTCAAAATTTAATTTAAACTTTTTTAGAACTAAATTAAAAAATCATCAATATCCATATTGGCATATTTTGCTTTGTGATATAGTAATATGCATGAATATGAAATCTATTGGTGAGATCGAATAGAAGAATCAATATATTGAAAGGTGCAAACCTTCTCTTGTTGGTAAAATGATATATATATTCAATAGTTTATCCTATATTTCCTTCATTTATATCTATCCATATTGGTTGGCCTCAAGAGCCATATCTGTTAATCTATATCTGTTCATTTATATTTGTCCTTGGCCAACCAATATGGACAGACATAGATGAACGCAATATTGGGTAAACTATTGAAACATATATTATTTTACCAACAAGAGAATACACAACCTTTCAATACATTGATAATACTATTCAATCTTTTCAATACGTGAATTATTCTATTCAATATATTATTTTAACATTTATTGAAAAAGAAAAGATAAAAATTAGTGACTAAAATATTATTCTATTTCATTTGTGATGGGTCTAGGGATTAAAAATGTAAAATGCATGAAACAGATCCTTTTTAACACACTAACGAATAAAACGCAAAGTTTACATCAAAGAAAATCAAATACTCGTATTAACGATAAGATTAAATAAAATAAAAAACAGTTTTCAAAATTTAATTTTAAACTTTTTCGAACTATATTATAAAATAAAATCAATGTCATTATTGGCATATTTGCTTCGTGACACAATAATATGCATGAAAAATAATTTAAAGCATTCACAACAAATAAATACTAAATAGGAATCATCATATATATTACAAAACCGTCAAGCTTTTTAAAACATTCAATACAAATCTAGGAAGATTAAATCGACAATAGGAGACAACCAGAAAAATTTCAATCCAAACCCTCTAATACAGTTGGCAAACAGCCTAAGCTTATGCGTGAAGCTAATTATAATACTTGATAAAAAGTAATCTAAAGTCTTACTTGTACCTCCTTACCAGCTAAACTCTCTAAACCAAATACTGGAACATTTACTATATATATATATAAATTCATTGGTTTTTTTTTTTTTTTTTTTTTCCACATATTGAGACAAAAAGAATCAGTATTAAGGAAGAATAATAACATATATCAAGGAAACATCCAGGAGTAACTAAAAGAACAGGTCGTAACTAAAAGAACAGGTCATAAATCTAGGAAAGCATAAAAACAACAGCAACATTGCAGCTACCAAGTTTCCAAAACTCAATCAACAGAGCTTATACTCTAAAAGTCATTCGGTTACTATGAAAGAATAACTCTTGCATTCAAATCATAATAACGTGGACCACATTGACCATGAGAAGTGTAAAAGCAAAATATACCTCTAATTTGAGCTCCTTTACACCTGGCTGTTGGTTATCCAGGATTGGCTGTTGGGCTTTGACATGCTGAAAACACCCAAGAGTAATAAAACAATGAACACAAAAAATATAAATAAGAGAATCTCTATATTACAAAGCAAATTATAACAATTTTGTGTATAACATTTTTTACTCTCTTGTTTCTTTTTTCTTTTGTGTATAACATTTTTACTCTCTTTTATCTTTTTTTTTTTTTTTTTTCTTTTTTTTGTGGGTGTGGGTGGCAAACAGAACAAAAGGATCTGAAAAGCCAACCAGAAAAAACATAACTCAATATAAATGCTTTACTCAACTCAAAGCCTCAAACAAGACTTATCCCAAATTTTTTTGCCTTTCAAATAGGCTATGTTAATGCCAGATCATGGCAAACCCCTTATCAAAACATTCACTCGTGTCATCTTTAACCTCCCTCTATTTCTTATGCAGATAACAATTAAGTCTTTTACAGTAATAAAGAGGATAAAATACCAAGAACACATACTAACCCCATCAACCTCCAACTTTTGACATCACTTTCCAGAATCAACCACATCAATAGGTCCATAAGGAGCCTATTACNATCTGAAAAGCCAATCAGAAAAAACATAACTCAATATAAATGCTTTACTCAACTCAAAGCCTCAAACAAGACTTATCCCAATTTTTTTTTGCCTTTCAATAGGCTATGTTAATGCCAGATCATGGCAAACCCTTATCAAAACATTCACTCGTGTCATCTTTAACCTCCCTCTATTTCTTATGCAGACAACAATTAAGTCTTTTACAGTAATAAAGAGGATAAAATACCACGAACACATACTAACCCCATCAACCTCCAACTTTTGACATCACTTTCCAGAATCAACCACATCGATAGGTATGGATAAGGAGTCTATTACATTGATAGAGAGGATAAAAGAAATGCACGGAATACAAAATAATCGAACCTTCCCATTGGAAATTTAAAAATAATAATAATAATAATAATAATAAATTACTAGAAATATTCGATTGACCAAGTTATTCTTGCATTGTGCAAGAACGTATATCTGAGCTCTAATTATTCCTAAAAACAGGTAGTAATTAGAGAGCTGCATAATCATTTATAAATGGCACAGCAAAATGCAGTTCCTTCAACAGTTAAGAGTACTTACCACCGGCATCACAAATTAGAGCCCTTCAAGCAAAAAAGTATTATGTGATTCCTCGATGCAGTTTGAGTTCTTTTTATGAACCTACATGCTCCTTTAAGAGGTTTGATTTCTTTGGCCACATTTCCAGGTTCTAACTTCCTGTTTAAAATCTTGTGCAATATTATACCTACAAATTAATAGCTGATAATAAGATTAGCCAGGACGAGATAGAAATAGAATCAGAATGAAAACCATAGATTTAAAAAGAAAAGGCAAGAAATGAGTTTGGTAACTTGGTAGAACATAACATACAACTACTTCAGAAAACAGTCCTGCTTATCCTTTTTACACATGCCATCAGATGAAAGTTTGACTGTGGGAAGGTTGATCTTCTCCCTGATCAGTTTCTTCATCGTATTGGTCATCCAATTGACGAATCCAATCCTGATACTCACTTTCTAATTGTTAAGGAGTCAAAACCTGTCATCTTTATCCCTACAAATTTAATATTATTTGATTAAGAAAAGTTAAAAAAGTCAGACTTAAAAACAATATAAAAATAAAAATAGCTTCATTCTTATAATGAATATAATAGGATTACCATTTTCTTTCTTATACAGCTTATAGAAAATGTTCCTCAGAGCCACGGTTAAAGGCTACAAATGTCTAGTATAACTGTGCACAAGCAACTCTAACAGCTTTTATCACATTCTTGGGCAAGAGAAAAGATTTTAAAGATGGAAACAATCATGCAAGTGGAATTGTATCAATCAATCATATACAAGCATGTGGAATTGTATCCATCCAACTAATAATAATAGCAACTAAGCAAAACCATAATCGGTAAGAACTATATTTAGGGATTGGGAGGGAGTGTTACTAAATATTTTCAAAGAAGATGAAGATTAACAATAAATGTGATAGTCATTTAGAAATTTTTTAGAAGTGAACCTAGGCTCAACTATATCCAAAATAAGTACACAAACACAGGTAGAATAATATTCTTTTCATTCATTCTTTATCTTAGATGGTGTTCAATTGAAACCAGCATCAGTTTTTGTTACCCCCACATTGTTACAGAGCACTAACACAGAAAATCAAATACATGTACACTTGTAGATACCCGGAAACGGAAAGTTAAATTAAAATATAATGATAACAAAAAATCATAGGAAAAAAAAACACTAAGTTCGCGCTCTGCCCCCTTCCTAACTTAATATCGGTCAGAAAGTGAAAATCAAGCAGGAGAACAATAAACAAAAAAAATTAACACAGAGCAAAAGCATTCTATTTCTAAGCTGTAACAAAAAAAAAGAACATTTTGAAATAAAATTTGCGAAAGCATTCTCAATAATTAAAATGAAATAATATATTTTAAAAGGTCAAAATTAAGATTTATCACCTGTAGATTCTTCGGATGGACAGCACTAACAATTTGCAACAAGCCTTCTCTTGCACCGGCTGGTGTATCGGAATCGGCCGTTATGAAGAGGTCGCATTGGAATCGACCGTCAAGAAGAAAAAGTGGAAAAGGAGAGAGAACGGTGTTGAGAGGGCTGGGTGTATATATATATACATTTTGAGTTCTGTACTTGCGTGGGCTTTAAGCTTTAAGTTTACCGTTGAATCGCAAAAGTTACCGTTTAATTGCGTAGGCTCCAAGCTTTAAACTTACCGTTGAGCGACAATTAGTATAATGCTTATTTAAAAAAAAAGTTAGTACAATGCCAACTATTCAAAATTTTTGGACAAAAAAAAAATCTATTCAAAATTTGTCATGTCATTTTTATTTTATAAATTGCGCGACATTTTTACATCACTTTATTTGATTTTTGTAAACATTATATTTTGAGAGAATTTAATATATGCTTTTAATGTGTTGTAAATAACTTCTGATTGATTAGCTTTAATATTTTTATTATTTTATTTTTGTTTATAAGTAATGTTTTTTTACTAATTTTTTAATATTTTTATTAAAAACGTATCATCTTCTCCGTCATCCGTCATTTAAAATCCATCTTTCCTTTCATTTCTCTTNCATTTCTCTTTTGTTTTTTTCTCCCCCTTAGTCTATTTCCCTCTCTCCCAAAACTCAACTTCGAACTCTCCTCTTCTACATTTTCTTTTGTCTCTTTTCCCTTTTTGTTCTCTCTTATCTAAGTTGTTTTATTCTTTTGGTTTAATAGTTTTAAGGTTAAGTATTATGTTTTGATTGTTGTAATCAATATTTTTCTGAGAGAATTTAATTTTTGCTTTGTATATGTAACATATAGGTTATGTTTGTTTAGTTTTAATCCTCTTAATTTTTGTTTTTGTTTTTATTAATAATTGACGTATTTTTTATAATAATTGTTTAATATTTTAATCAAATAGGTAAAAATTCATCTCCTCTCTCCTCCTAACTCTCCGCACCGCTCTATTTTCTTCTCTCTTTTAATCGAAATATATTTCTCTTGTTTTGATAAATTAAGATGGCGCATGTGATGATTATAGTCATTTAATATGTAAAATCACAAATTATAATAGTTAGCTATTTTTATTACATAAATTTACTTTAGAGCTTATATTTAGTATTTCAAAATATACAATATTTAGATTCAATAGAGAAATTTAAAAAGAAAAAAGAAAACGTAAAATATATGTGAGCATTGTATATTTAAGGGAAATGCTAAGAAACCCGATTTCGGGTTCCTTAGCGAGGCAAAACTAACACTTGCAAACAGGAAAGAAACGGGGGAACGGGTTAAGTCAAAATCAGCCTTGGTCAAATTTCACAACGCAGCGTTTCAATTTCCCCAAAATTTTGGGGTGCTTCATGTCTGTGGGAGGAGAGCTGAAATTTCCGTGGGAGGAGAGCTGAAACCCACAAGAACCAGCATTCCTCTTCACAATCGAAGCTTCGCGTTCCTCTGCACCACGGCTCGAATACATTCAAATAGCACTTTGTAGTTATGTTTGAACCGAAGCTTCTCTCTGAGGGTCTGAAAAAACAGCTCCAATTTATATTTCTGGTTGACTGGCATTATCCAGTTGCAAAAGCTTCTTGTTTGACTGGTGAGATATATGAGGTGGAGCAGTTTATCAAGGGGATGTATATAATTTATTGA
>QANX01007612.1:0-41469 GCA_003254975.1 Ochetophila trinervis
TCTGTTTTCTGAAATGATTGGTTTGGTTCCACATTGTCTTTTCAATTGCTAACTGTTAACATGGTGCATTTCGCTGTGTCAAATTATCTACCCTCAGGAGGAATGTCAGCATTTTTCTTTTCTTTTATCCAATCTCTATGTTCTTTTTGATATCCAGGATAACCGTACGGTTTATGTGAATGAAATGTTTTAATATTATACTCGAATATGCCTGTTGATATTTATCCTCTGCCTACTTTTTATATGCTGCAGACGAGGAGGAGGAATAGTGCCCTGCAGTTTGCTGAATCAAGGGTGAAATAGCAATGGAGTGACATCTATTTTGGTTCCACGTTTTTCTTTTTAATTTCTTTTCTGTTCACTGATCTTTTTTACTTGTTCAAGTGTAAACCTTTTCAAGCATAAGAGGCTGTAAAACATAGTTTGAAAGTGTGTGTTTCTATGGATTTACTGAGCTATCTATGTAGACTACGAGTCTATGACAAGGATAAAGTTATTTTGTAGTTGGGAATGCATTTTTAGTCATAGAATAAATTTTGAGGTAGATGAAACTTAACCCATAAAATTTAAATTCAATTCTTTACAGTAAGTTTTAAAATTTAGTACAGTGATGTAGGTTTATTAGACATCAAATTTATTGCTGTTCATAAAGAAAATTTTAAAATACTCAGTATAATTTTTATAATCAAATAATTACAATTCAATAGGTGGGAAAATGGGATCAAAAACCAGCATAAGGTAAGTAAGTGTTTCCCTGCTTCTCTCTCAGTTCTTATGATCGAGGTCCGAGTGAGATCTTTAGTTGAATTTCAAAAGTGTCAATTGGTCTTATTGTGGATGGCAGAAAACTTTTTGCACCATTCAAAGAAAAATAAGAGAATGGAAGATGTAGCTAATGAATATTTCAACGAATTAGTGTCTCGGTCATTTTTTCAAAGACCAAGTAGTAGTGCGTAAAAATCTTGCTTTGTCATGCATGATCTTGTTCATGATTTAGCCAAATATGTATCAAGGGGATATTATTTTACATTAGAAGATACAAAAGCGGAGGAAGTTGCGATGAAGGTGCGTCGCTTAGCTATTGTATCCTCAAAATGATTTCATTCTATTTCCAAAGCAAGACTTTTGTGCACCCTTTTGCCATCACAATATAATTCATTGGACTTCTTATATTATGAAGCAGGGAACGATGTTATATTATAGGAAATCATGATAGAGAGAAAAAAACAAAAAAGAGGAAAAAAAAGGGAATTTTTTTAGTGGGGGCAAAAAGATGAAAAGAAAAAAATTAATTTAAGAGAAAATGTAAAGGGGTATTCAATTTAGACTTTTAAAAATATTAAAAAAATTTATAAAAATCATAAGGTATTTAATTAAGACTTTTTAAAAATTTACTCGTATTGCTTTATCTACCTTATGTCAGTTTAAAGAGTTAAGAGACTAGTCAACGAAAGTTATTTATTTTATATTTTTTTTGACTGAAATTACCCATTTATTTATTTAGTGATATTGTTGATTTTTATTTATTTAGAGAAACCAGCCAATCAAAGTTTTGTTGAATGATTAAGATAGTAATAAGAGCAATCCTCTGTTTTATTAGTTTCCCTGAACATATTTATGGATTTAAACTCCTTATAGATCCAATTATATGGAGTACATATGTTAGTAGTACCAATAAAACTTTGGGTATATACTTAGTCATTCAACTACTAATAATATAATATTGAAAGCCTTAATATATAATATCTCTTATACTGATGTAAAATATTCCCTATGCTCTTTGTTGCAGCTCTTCTCATGGATTGCTGAAACTTATCTATGAGTTTTGCAAATTCTCCCCATCATATGCTCATTCTACTAAGTATGTGTTAGTTTTAGGAATTGCAATTTTTTTTATTTTTTCAATTTTAATAACAGTTTAAGTCCTTTGATTTGTTTACAAAATTTTGCTACTCCAAATTTAAAATCCAATATAAATGGGGTTTCTTTGAATGAATTGAATGGGATTTTAGATACTTTTTTATTGTAAGAATTTTGTGAATATAAATTAATTTTTATTATTTGTAGTAAAGTTTCAATGAAAGTTTACAATTTTTAGTGAAATGTTACAACCTTTAGTGAAAAGTTGTCTCTGTTGGAAACAATACATTGTTTAGTGAAACGCTGTATCTGTTGGAAACAATACAATGTTTCATCTTTGGACAGTTATATGTTTCCACAAAATAGTGCAAGCTTTGCCTATTTAAAAGCTTTGTTTTCTACCTTTTAAAGACACACAAAAAAGACAAAATACAAAAGAAAAACAAAAACAGAGTATCATTCATACATACGTCTACATCAAGAAGAGAGAGTTTTCATAGAATAGTTCGTTGTTTATGGGAATTTGGAGTGCTACTATTCCTGGAAGATAGTGGTGGTAACCTGATAGACATTCGCCATTAAAGAACTATTTAGCACATCTGCGGGGCGAAAATTGTCTTAAGGCTAGAGAATTTAATTTTTGCCTCCACTCAAAATTGATTTTTCTTTAATCTCTTTATTATCATATTGTTTTTTTATTTAAGTTGTATATTTGTTATACAGTAGAATACATTCAATTTGAATTACAATATTAAGATAATTCACTTTTACATTCAATTTCGTTGATAATTCTACTGTGTTTTGCTGCACTGATAATTTACATTTTTTTTTTCTCTCAATCTGTTGCAGAATTTTTTTTTTTTGGTTTATAAATTTATGCGTTTAAGTTGCGATTGGTTTTTATTGTTCATTCTCTGTTACATGTATATTTATTCATTCAATTGTATCCTTTGTCTGTTAGTGGAGAGTTGGTTTTAAAAGTTTCCGATTCATTTTTTTTTTTTTTTGTTTGAGTGGAGACTTGGTTTAAATAAAACAAAATCTGCTTTACATCTTTAAGTAACAGGTTCCTTTTATTATTATTAATTTTTTTTGGTTGCTTGTACGTTCTCTTTTTCCTTTAATGTTGAAATTTCTTAGTAACTAGTCACCTTTATTATTATTAATATTATTATTATTATTATTCTTATTTTCTTTTTCCTTTCATTTGTGATCTAGTTCTTTATTATTATTATTATTAATTTTTCTTCGGTGGATATCTTAAGTAATTTTTAAAATTTATTCTCTTATTTATTTATCTTTAGTTTACTTTGATTTTTATTTTCTATATTCAAAGTTTTGGTATCATATATATATTTGCTTTATTTTATTTATTTTCTAGATACTTTATTTTGGTGCATATTATATATTTGTGCATAATATTTTATATTTTAACTGGAATTGATCTGTAACTTTGTTACAGACAAATGGCTAATACAAGTCCAAATGCTATCTCTGCCCATGTGAATCATGGTGAAAAACCTGAAAGGTTTAATGGTGCTGATTTTAAAAGATGGCAACAAAAATGCTATTTTATCTTACTACTCTAAATTTGGCAAAATTTTTGAATGAGAAGGCTCCTGTACTTAAAGAAAATGAAACAGACAGGACAACTATAGCAGTTGTAGATGCATAGAAACATGGAAATTTTTTATGCAAGAACTACATCCTCAATGGTTTGGACAATACATTATATAATGCGTATAGTCCAATGGAGACTTCCAAAGACCTTTGGGAGTTTTTGGATAAGAAATATAAAACTGAAGATGCTGGCATGAAGAAATTTGTGGTTGGAAGGTTTCTTGATTTGAAAATGGTGGATTCTAAATCTGTGATGGACTAAGTGCAAGAACTCTAATTAATTCTTCATGAGATACATGCTGAGAAGATGGCTTTGACTGAATCTTTTCAAGTTGCGGCTATTATAGAAAAGTTACCGACTTATTGGAAAGATTTTAAGAACTATTTGAAGTATAAACGTAAGGAAATGAGTCTTGAAGATCTGATTGTTCGCTTTAGAATTGTAGAAGACAATCGAAGCTAGACTTTTTAATAAAAAATAGAAATTTTATGCCTATAAAAAGTCTCTCATTCTCTTCTAAAATTTTTGTAGATTTTTAAAGACTTTTTAAATGACTCCAATTAAATTTATATTATACATCATTTTAGAGCTCCTTCTTTCTCATTTATCTTCTTCTCCTTTTTCATCTCCTTCTCTATTAGGAATCCAAAATCTAACAAAGAAAAAAAAATTGTTATAGATTTTTTTCTCTTCTCTTTATTATATATTTGCTAATAATTAATAGTACTTTTTTTTTAATTTTTATTTTATAAAAATGTAATATTTGATTTTTTTAATATATAAATATATCAAAGTGCAAAAAATTTGTGAACTGCTTTGAAAAAGGCCTAAATGTCTATTTTCATTTATTTATTTTTTTTGTATTCGCTTACTTTTGCTTGATTTGAAAAATAAAGTATCTAATATATTTTTAATTACTAACAAATGGAATTAATTATAAATTTCAGATACTATTTTTGAAATAAATTTTGCTTATTGAGGTCATTTTTGTTTTTATTTTAAAAAAAAAATTATTAATGTGAAAAAAAAATATAAGTATATCATTGTGAAAAATTAATGAATATTTCTATTAACATGAAAATAAATATAAGTATAAATATTTTTGTTAATTTTTATATATTATATTTAAAAATTAATGAAAGAATACTAATTTTTTTTTAAATGAAAGTGGATAAAACTGTGTATAAATATTTTATAGTTATGTGAAACAATATAAAAGTTTTTAAACATAAAAGTCTATGAAAGTCGTTTAGAATTTTATAAGTCATTAAAAAAAGTGAAGATGCTGGCATGAAGAAATTTGTGGTTGGAAGGTTTCTCGATTTTAAAATGGTGGATTCTAAATCTGTGATGGACCAAGTGCAAGAACTCCAATTAATTCTTCATGAGATACATGCTGAGAAGATGGCTTGAGTGAATCTTTTCAAGTTGCGGCTATTATAGAAAAGTTACCGCCTTATTAGAAAGATTTCAAGAACTATTTGATGCATAAACGTAAGGAAATGAGTCTTGAAGATCTGATTGTTCGCCTTAGAATTGAATAAGACAATCGAAGCTCTGAAAATAAAACAAAACCTCATTACCTGGAGGCCAAAGCCAATGTAATTGAAAATGGACAGAGAAATGGGAAAAAGAGAAAGTTTTCTAGTCAAAATCATGATCAAGGGAATGCAAAAAAATTCAAAGGGAAATGCTTTGTGTGCAACAAGCTGGGTCATCATGCAAATGAATGTAGAAACTGGAAAGCACAAAATGTTTATAAGAGAAACAAATCTCAAGCACATATGACAGAGGAAGAAAAGCTATATGTTGACGTTGAAGAGATGAACCTTGCTGCCATGATTTCTGAAGTAAATCTGGTGTGTAATAATAAAGAATGGTGGATAGACACAGGTGCTACTAGACACATATGCTCTAATAGGAATATGTTTACTACTTATCATGTTGCAAACACAAGAGAACATCTTTATATGGGAAACTCCTCAACATCTAAAGTTGAAGGCCAAGGAAAAGTAGTTCTAAAGATGACATCTGGCAAAGAACTCACCCTCAACAATGTTCTTCATGTTCCTGATATAAGGAAGAACTTAATTTTTGGGTCTTTGCTTAGCAAGAATGGGTTTAAGTTAGTCTTTGTTGCTGATAAATTTGTACTCATTAAAAATGGGATGTATGTGGGAAAGGGGTACTTGTTTGATGGTCTATTTAAAATGAATGTAATGACTATTGTACCTCCTATTAATAATAAAGTTAATGCTTATGCTTATCTTGTTGAATCTTTTACTTTATGGCATGGAAGGTTAGGACATGTAAATTGTAACGCATTGCACAAATTAATTCACATGGATCTATTACCTAAATTTGAAATTGACTCAAAACATAAATGTGAAACATGTATATAAGCTAAGTTAACTAGAACTCCATTTCAAAGTGTGCAAATAAGTACAAAACCTCTAGAATTAATTCATATAGATATTTGTGATTTAAAATATATACAAACTAGAGGTGGGAAAAAGTATTTTATTACTTTTATAGACGATTGTACAAGATATTGTTATGTCTATTTACAGCGAAGCAAAGATGAAGCAATTGAAATGTTTAAGGAGGTAGAAAACCAGCTGAGTAAGAAAATCAAAATTTTGAGATGTGATAATGAAGGTGAGTATGAATCACCATTTGGGAAATTCAGTTTGGAACATGGTATTATTCATCAAACTACAGCATCGATCCTATTCACCACAGCAAAATCGTATTGCTGAATGCAAAAATCAAACTTTAAAAGAAATGATGAATTCTTTGCTGCTTATGTCTGGTTTATCACAAAATCTGTGGGGGGAAGCTTTATTGACTTCTAATTATATTCTAAAGAAGTTACCCCATAAGAAATTAGATAAAACACCATATGAGTTATGGAAAGGCCGGAAGCCTACATATAAATACTTGAAAATGTGAGGATGTCTAGCAAAAGTTGCAGTACTTTTTCCCAAAAAGGTCAAAATAGGACCTAAAACTATTGATTGCATTTTCATTGGTTATGCACATAATAGTAGTGCATATTGGTTTTTGGTATACAAATATGAAATTCCAGATGTACATGTCAACACCGTTATTGAGTGAAAGACAGCATATTTCTTTGAAGATATTTTTCCTTATAAAGAAGGAAAAGTAGATAGGTCACTAAAAAGGTCTCATGAGAATATGATTAATAGTAATCAAACTCCAGAACCTTTTAATGAAGAAAAAGAGAATGAACTAAGACATAGTAAGAGAGTTAAAATATCTAAGTCATTTGGTCCTGACTTTATGACTTATTTGTTAGAAAATGAACCTCAAACTTTTAAGGAAGTTATGTAAACTCCTAAGGCTCCATATTGGAAGGAAGCAATAAAAAGTAAAATTGATTCAATTATGCAAAATCATACTTGGTAGTTGGTAGATCTTCCACCTGGTACTATACCTTTGGGATATAAGTGGATTTTCAAAAGAAAATTAAAACCAGATGGTTCAATTGATAAATACAAAGCTAGACTGGTGGCAAAAGGTTACAAGCAAAAAGAAGGCTTAGATTATTTTGATACTTATTTACCAGCAACAAGGATAACATCCATTTGAATTTTAATCGCAATAGCAGCTTTGTATAATCTTGAAATACATCAAATGGATGTGAAAACTGCATTCTTAAATGGAGATCTAGAAGAAGAGATCTATATGGAGCAACCAGAAGGGTTCATTATTCCAGGACAAGAAAAGAAAGTGTGCAAACTTGTTAAATCATTGTATGGATCAAAACAAGCACCAAAACAATGGCATGAAAAGTTTGATAGTGTTATGATGACAAATGGCTTCAAAATTAATGAGTGTGATAAATGTGTGTATTATAAATCCACTCATATTGGATATGTGATTGTATGCTTATATGTTGATGATATGCTTATAATGGGTAGCAATACGGAAATTATTAAATCTACTAAAAAGATATTAACAAGCAAGTTTGATATGAAAGATCTAGGCAAAGCTGATGTGATTTTAGGAATCAAAATTTCTAAAACATCAGATGGAATAGTTGTCACAAGATCACTACATTAAAAATGTACTTGAGAAATACAACAAGTATGATGGAGGTCCAATAAAGACTCCAGTTGACATAACTTTACACCTAGCTAAAAATCATGGTCAAAGCGTATATCAACTAGACTATTAAAGAATTATTGGAAGCCTAATGTATATTTCTAATTGCACACGTCCTGACATAGCTTATGCGGTTAATAAACTAAGCAGATTTACAAATAACCCTGACAAAGATCATTGGAAGGCGTTAATTAGAGTTTTGAAGTATTTAAGATATACCATGACATTTGGATTGCACTATACAAGATACCCTGCTGTGTTAGAAGGATATTGTGATGCTAACTGGATATCAAATACAAAAGACTCAAAGTCCACAAGTGGGTATGTATTCATACTTGGAAGTGCTGCTGTTTCATGGAAATCTTCAAAACAAACTTGTATTGCGAGATCAACTATGGAATCTAAATTTATAGCTTTAGATAAAGCTGGAGAAGAAGCTGAATGGCTTCGAAATTTTTTAGAAGATATTCCATGTTGGTCAAAGCATGTACCTGCTATCAGCATCCACTGTGATAGTCAATCAGCAATTGGTAGGGCACAGAGCAATATGTATAACGGTAAATCTCGACATATACGTTGACGAAATAATACCGTTCGACAACTTCTCTCTAATGGTATTATAAACATTGATTATGTAAACTCTAAAGACAACCTAGCAGATCCATTTACTAAAGGTTTATCTATAGAGCAAGTCTATAAATCATCGAGGGGAATGAGACTAAAGCCTAAATATAACGAATCATCATAAATGAAAACCCAACCTAACTGAATGGAGATCCCAGGGTCTAGGTTCAATGGGACAACGTAAGTAATGTATGATTCACAATAAAATAGTGTGAAGTAGTGCTAGAGAAAATATTTCTTCCCATTTCTAAGGTGAAACAGTATTACCTGCAGTAAGTATTAGGATAAGCTAAGCTTTTAATGATGTCTATACCTTGGAAATCCAAGTGGAATATGGCATGATATTCTTTATAAACAGCCACCTATATAAGTATAGAAGTGGGGCCGCTTCTATGAAGATTACTAAAGGCATAATTTTCTAAAGTACTTGTGAAAACCTGGTTGTTCAAGGCCAAAATGAACACAACAATGAGAACAATTTTTATGCAGAAAATAAGTTGTGTGATGGTTATTGTCTTAGTTTACACCAACGGTTGAAAATTAAATGCATTATGCATATTGATCGATTAGTAAACTCGATAGCTATTTACTAAGGAAGATTCAAGGCCGAAAGCTATCTATCCTGATATAATTTATTTTCGTTAAACTCTCTTTAGTGTTTGCATAGTCATGTTACATTAATTTCTATTCATGTGGGGATGTAAGAATTTTGTGAATATAAATTAATTTTTATTATTTGTAGAAGAGTTTCAGTGAAAGTTTACAAGTTTTAGTGAAAGGTTACAACCTTTAGTGAAAGGTTGTCTCTGTTGGAAATAATACATTGTTTAGTGAAACGTTGTATCTGTTGGAAACAATACAATGTTTCATCTTTGGAGAGGTATATATTTCCACAAAAGGGTGCAAGCTTTGCCTATTTGAAGGCTCTGTTTTCTACATTTTAAAGACACAAAAAAGACAAAATACAAAAGGAAAACAAAAACAGAGTATCATTCATACATACGTCTACATCAAGAAGAGAGAGTTTTTATAAAATAGTTCGTTGTTTCTGGGAATTTGGAGTGTTGCTATTCCTGGAAGATAGTGGTTGTAGCCTGGGAGATATTCGCCATTAAAGAACCGTTTAGCACCTCTGCGGGGCGAAAATTGTCTTAAGGCTAGAGAATTTAATTATTTTTATTGGTGAAAAGAGAATTTAATTCTTGCCTCCACTCAAAACTGGTTTTTCTTTAATCTCTTTATTATCATATTGTTTGTTTATTTAAGTTGTATATTTGTTACACAGTAGAATACATTCATCCATATGAATTTGTAAATATAGTAGAATGGATCTCTTTTTGTATAGATTTTATGAGCCATCTATATATAGACTGAAAATTATAAAGATTATTGTAGAATTTTTTATTTTTGTTTAATCAAGTAAAATTGTAGTTGTTAATGCTAGTTTTTAGTGATTTGATGCATTTTGAGGTTATTACTTTTAAATTGAATTACTTTATAGTAATCTTTGGACATTATAGTATAATCATCACCACCATATATACTATTTGTTAGATTGTGGCATTTTTAAAAAGCTGATTGTTGATGTTGGACCATTATCATCGGTCCAACATTTATCAAAACTAACAGAACTCGTCGTTCCAACAAACTCTGAACCAATATTTCCGGAACAACAAAAACCATTCTTCCCAACCATAGTATTCTCTCACATTATTTAAACCTAACGAATAAAAACATTGTCCCGCTTTTAGGCCTATCATTTCCAAGATCTTTGTTCCAAAATAATCAGACCCAACGAAACCACATTCTTCTAAATGCATTTGGGATCAACAAAAACCATTGTTCCGAAAACAATCTGGCCCAACGAAAATCATTCTTCCACCTACTAAGTCTAACATTTTAATCACATGGCCAATAGTTTTTCATGGCTCAAACAAGGTTACTCATGTAACACCCCGTCCCAGGAAAATATTAAAAATCTCAAAGTTGACCAAATGTGACCAGTTTGACCGTGAGTGGGTTCAGGAGTTGACTTTTTGTGTGAGCGTGTTATGGCTTTGACTGTGGTACCGTTGCGTAGAACTAGTCGATACGAGTTCGTAGACTAGTAGTACGCTTGATTCGAAGTTAAGACCGAGAAGTTATAGTTAAATTTGTTTGAGGGGCATTTTGGTAATTTGGCAGGGACTGAACTTAAAAGGATAGAAATGCCCTTACCTGTTTCTTTAAAAATTCCAGAAAATTCTTGAAAATCCAGAATTCCCCCCCCCCCCAAGCCCGACAGTCACGCGCAGCCCCGCGCACCACCGCACCCCTCCATTCCTTCGCCGGTAACGGCCATTTCCGGCCAATCCAGGCCGAAAATTTACCGGAAAATTGAAGCTGCCGACCCTCTCTTCCTTTTGGCACCGAGAACTGGCCGGATTAAAGCCAGATCGCCGGAAATGTGAGAAAGTCGGTCAGCTGCAACTTTGTGATTCGCCGGATTCCGGCGGGGTCAGGCCGACCCACTGCCCGGGAAAGGTTCGCCGGGTCCACCTCCACCTTTCTCCACAAGTTTCTAGCCGTGAAGCGCCGTGGATCGCCGGAATCGACGAAGGATCCGGCGGGGCCAACTCTCCTCCGGTCACCGGATCCCGGCGGTTTCCGGCGGCGAAACCGGTCCTTTCCCCTTATTTTGGACCTCCCGAAGCTAATTCTGACATCCGTTTGTCTCAAAGCTTACTCGTGTGAACGGTGTGATTGAAGGAATAAAAACATTGTCCCGCTTTTAGGCCTATCATTTCCAAGATCTTTGTTCCAAAATAATCAGACCCAACGAAACCACATTCTTCTAAATACATTTGGGATCAACAAAAACCATTGTTCCTAAAACAATCTGGCCCAACGAAAATCATTCTTCCACCTACTAAGTCTAACATTTTAATCACATGGCCAATAATTTTTCATGGCTCAAACAAGGTTACTCATATTTAAAGTAATTAAATTATTGCGTTTATTTAGTTTAGATGTGATAGAACTAAAAATCTAGGATATTTAAATATGAAATGTAGCTTTGTAAAAGTGAAAATATAGCAGTCACATGTAGAAGTAATGTGCCAGACATACTGGGGTGTATTTAATCAAGATTTTAAAAGACTTTTATGAAGTTAAAAAACCTTGGTATATTCAATATAAACTTTTAAAATTTTTATAAAGTCATAGGCTATTTAATCTAGACTTTTAAAAACTTAAAAAAAAATTATAAAAGTTATGAGATATTCAATTAAGACTTTTTAAAAATTTATAAAGTCATGAGGTATTCAATTTACCAATGACTTTTATAAATGAAAGACTTTTGTAGCTAGACTTTTTAATAAAAAATGGAAATTTTATGCCCATAAAAAGTCTCTCACTCTCCTCTAAAACTTTTGAAGACTTTTAAAGACATTTTAAATGACTCAAATTAAATTTATATTATACATCATTTTAAAGCTCTTTCTTTCTCATTTCTCTTCTTCTTCCTTTTCATCTCCTTCTCTATTAGTAATCCAAAATCTAACAATGAAAAAAAAAATTGTTATAATTTTTTTTCCTCTTTATTATATATTTGCTAATAATTAATACTACTTTTTTTTTAAAAAAATTTTATTTTATAAAAATGTGACATTTGATTTTTTTAATATATAAATATATCAAAGTGCAAAAAAATTGTGAAATGGTTTGAAAAAGGCCTAAATGACTATTTTCATTTATATTTTTATTTTAAAAAAAAATATTAATGTGAAATAAAAATATAAGTATATAACTATGAAAAATTAATGAATATTTTTATTAACGTGAAAAAAAATATAAATATAAATATTTTTGTTAATTTTTATATATTATATTTAAAAATTAATGAAAGAATACTAAAAAAAATTTAAAATCAAAGTGGATAAAATTGTGTATAAATATTTTATAGTTATGTGAAACAATATAAAAGTTTTTAAATATAAAAGTCTATGAAAGTCGTTCAGAATTTATAAAAATCATTAAAAAAAGTTTATAAAAATCGTAAAGTGTATAAAAATCATTCAAAATTAAATATATTTTTATAAATTTTATAAAAATTTATAAAAATATATTAAAGTCTATAAAAAAATTGAGTTAAAAAAATCTGTTAATTAAAAGTTTTTTTTAAAATGTTAATTAAATACACGCCATTTTAAATAAAAAAATTTACAATTTTTTTTAAAATATTAATTGAATACGGTCTGCTAATAAAAACTATAGAATTTTACTTTTTAAATTTATTATGTATTTATATTTATATTTCCACCTTTATTATTGTATTTAGCAAAAACAGAAATTTTGACCCAATAGAAAAAATCATTTTGTTTTTTTTTTTACTCGTTTTCTCTTCCTTCCAATCAAAATTTCTAACACTGTACCCTATTTTCATAATTTAACAGCGAAAGGTAAAAAGAGGACAAAAATTAAACAGCTTTATTTATCTGCAAAAAGAATTAGCACCGTAAAAAAGTAAAGACTAACCAATCCGCCGAACCCTAAAAAATGCAATTTCTTTCCGATTTCTCCAATTCCCACTAGCGATTTCCTTCCAATTTCCATCTCTCTATCTGCTATGCAAATGCCTCTGTCCCATTTTCCCACATTCGCTTTACTACTTTCTCAATCCCTAAACTCCCTGTGCTCTGTAAACTCATTCTGAAGAAAACATGGCTGCTCTAGTGGTGGGTGGAGCTGTTCTGTCTGCTTCTCTTCAAGTTCTGTTTGATAGGCTGGCTTCTCCTACGGTCGTGAGCTACCTTCGGGAAAAGAAACTCGATCAAAGGCTGCTTAAGAAGTTAGAGTTAATGTTAAAGTTTGTTATGGCAGTGCTCAATGATACTGAGGAGAAGCAAATCAGAAACTCAGCTGTGAAGGAGTGGCTGAAGGAGCTTGAAGATGCTGCCTACGAAGCAGATAATCTCTTGGATGAGATTGTAACTGATGCTTTACGATTCAAGTTGGACGCTGAATCAACAACTGGCACAAGTTGGGTAAGCAACTCTGTCTCTACTTTACTCGATTCTTACAATCAAGATATTGAGAACAAGATAGAGGAGATCCTCGAGATGCTAGAATTTATTGTACAACAGAAAGATCTCATTGGTCTCAAAGAGGGCATTGGTGAGATACCAACACCGAGACACCCAACGACGTCTCTGGCAGACGAATCTGAGATCCATGGTCGAGATGGAGATAAGGAGGCCATAATCAATCTGTTGCTAAACGATGATCACGAGGGTAGCAATGAGGTTTGTGTGATTCCAATAGTAGGTCTTGGTGGCATCGGCAAAAGCACACTTGCTCAATCATTATACAGCGACCCTGCAGTCCAGGAGCACTTTAACCTCAAATCATGGGTTTGTGTTTCTGAGGAGTTTGACATTTATAAGGTGACAAAAACTGTCCTCTGTGCAGTAACTAATTTCCCTTTTCATTCTTATGACAACGAAGATTTGGATTCACTTCAAACCAAGTTGAAAGAGGAACTAGTGACAAAGAAATTCTTGATTGTGCTAGATTACGTGTGGAATGAACATTATGTCAAATGGGAGAACTTGATTAAGCCTTTTAAACATGGGGTTCATGTAAGTAAGATTCTTGTAACAACACGCAGTGAAAATGTTGCGCGCATCATGCAAACTGTTTCATTTCATTCTCTTGGGCTGTTAAATGATGAAGATTGCTGGCAAATATTTGCGAAGCATGCATTTGGCAACAATGATCGTGATGCATATCCAGACTTGGTAACAATTGGTAGAATAGTTGTCTCGAAGTGCATGGGCTTGCCTTTAGCTGCAAAAACACTTGGAGGCCTATTGCGTTCAACAGTAGACGTTGCAGAGTGGGAAAGAATATCAAAAAGTGAGATTTGGGATCTCCCTTATGATAAGAGCAACGTTTTACCAGCTTTGATGTTAAGTTATCTTCCCTCCCCCGTTATGCGATGCTTTGCTTTTTGTTCGATGTTCCCCAAGGATTACGAATTTCAGAGGCATCAACTGGTTTCGTTGTGGATGGCAGAAAATCTTTTGCTGCAAACAACGACAAATAAAAGAGAGGAAGATGTAGGTGATGAATATTTTAATGAGTTATTGTCTAGATCAATTTTTCAAAGATCATCAAGTCGAGATGCAGATTGTTGTGGTCCTGACTCATTTTTTCAAAGATCGAGTAGTAGACAAGAATCTTGGTTTGTGATGTGTGATCTCGTTCATGATTTATCCAAATTTGTATCGAGGGGAGATTGTTTCACAGTTGAAGATGGCATCTCAAACGAAGATGTGGTGAAAGTACATCGTCTAGCAGTTGCACCAGATGTTTCCTTACAGAGATTTGTTTCCATCTCTGAAGCAACTCATTTGCGCACCCTTTTACCATTGTATGAATATTCATTTCGCTCCTTATCTAATGATGTAGTGAATAATGTCATTTTGAAGTTGAGGCGTTTGAGAATATTATCTTTGTTTGGTTGTGGTAATTTGGAGCAGTTAAGTGAATCAATTGGTGATCAGCTCAAGCATCTTCGCTTCCTTGACCTCTCTAAAACTTCAATCAAAAGATTGCCAAACTCCGTGAGTATGCTGTACAATTTACAAACATTGAATTTATCAGACTGTTCTAAACTCATGGAGTTGCCTGAAAATATGTATCGTCTCACCAACTTACGACACCTCGACATCAGTGGCTGTTCCAATTTGAAAAAGATGCCAAGACAAATTAGTGATTTAAAAAGCCTACAAAGGTTGAGTACTTTCATCGTGGGAGAAGACAAGGGGACTAAAATAGAAGAGCTGAGGGAGCTTTCAGATCTGCATGGAGATCTTTCCCTCAAGAATTTAGAGAATGTTGCAAGTGCCACGGATGCATCGGAAGCCAGGTTAATGGACAAGAAACATCTGGAAGGACTGCATTTGTCTTGGACTAATGGCGATGCAGATGATCATAGGATACATGACAGAGAAGTAGTTGAAGAGCTATCGCCTCACACAAACTTGAAAAGGCTTTCCATTTGTGGATACGGAGGCACTTCATTCCCAAATTGGTTAGGGGATGATTCATTCTGCAATATAGTTTCTATGAAACTTGAAAAGTGTCATGAGTGCAACAGTTTGCCACCATTAGGACAGCTACCCTCCCTCAAAACTCTACGCATCGAGTCGTGCCCTCAATTACAAATGCTGCCACAACAAGGTTTGCCTGCCTCTGTTGAACGTTTAGAAATCATTGGATGCCCGGTCATAAAAGAAAGGTGCCAAAGGGAGATAGGTGAAGACTGGAACATCATTTCTCACATCCCCGAGATTTGGATTGACTCCCAGCGCATGGGATGAAGTTATGCGCACCGCACTCCTTACATGACTCGCAGAAGGTATCCAATTCTGAAAATAGAGAGGCAGTCTCTGCTTTCTTTCATTGATATAATTTACACTTTGTTAAACTGAAATATTCATGTTGATCATCTCTATTGCTGTCATCATTGATCTTTTGCTCTGTTTCCTGAAATGATTGGTTTGGTTCCACATTGTCTTTTTCAATTGCTAACATGGCGCATTTCGCTGTTTCAAATTCTCTACCCTCTGGAGAAATGTCAGCATTTTTCTTTTCTTTTTTCAATCTCAATGTTCTTTTTGATATCCAGGATATTCGTACGGTTTGTATGAATGAATTATTTTTATACCATACTCGAATGTGCCTGTTGATATTGATCCTCTACCTACTTTTTATATACCGCAGAGGACGAATTATGCCCCTGCAGTTTGCTGAATCAATGGTGAAATAGCAATGGAGTGACATCTATTTTGGTTCCACGTTTTTCTTTTTAATTTCTTTTCTGTTCACTGATCTTTTTTACTTGTTCAAGTATAAACGTTTTCAAGCATAAGATGCTGTAAAACATAGTTTGAAAGTGTGTGTTTGTATGGATTTACTGAGCTATCTATGTAGACTACGAGTCTATCACAAGGATAAAGTTATTTTGTAGTTGGGAATGCATTTTTTAGTCATAGAATAAATTTTGAGGTAGATGAAACTTTATCCATAAAATTTAAATTCAATTCTTTACAGTAAGTTTTAAAATTTAGTACAGTGATGTAGGTTTATTAGACATCAAATTTATTGCTGTTCATAAAGAAAATTTTAAAATACTCAGTATAATTTTTATAATCAAATAATTACAATTCAATAAATGGGAAAATGGGATCAAAAACCAGCATAAGGTAAGTAACTGTTTCCCTGCTTCTCTCTCAGTTCTTATGATCGAGGTCCGAGTGAGATCTTTGGTTGAATTTCAAAAGTGTCAATTGGTCATATTGTGGATGGCAGAAAACTTTTTGCACCATTCAAAGAAAAATAAGAGAATGGAAGATGTAGCTAATGAATATTTCAACGAATTAGTGTCTCGGTCATTTTTTCAAAGACCAAGTAGTAGTGCGTAAAAATCTTGCTTTGTCATGCATGATCTTGTTCATGATTTAGCCAAATATGTATCAAGGGGATATTATTTTACATTAGAAGATACAAAAGCGGAGGAAGTTGCGATGAAGGTGCGTCGCTTAGGCTACGTTTGTTTACGTTTTCGTTTTTAGTTTTCCGTTTATGTTTTTGATTTTTTTGAAAAACCAAAAACGGAAACGTGTTTGATAACCGTTTACCGTTTTTTGTTTTTTTTTTTTCAAAAACGTTTTTAAAATTTTAAGAAAAAACAGAAAACTTTTTTTTTCCGTTTTCATTTTGCGTTTTCGTTTACTCTGTTCTCTTTCGCAGCCTCAATACCACTTCTGTCCAGATCCAATTTCACTCGACCCGCAGCTTCTGATCGTCGATCTTCCCCGAACGGACTTCACCATCTTCGATTATGTGAGGTATGCTTGGTCTCTTTGCTGCGAAACTCTTTGCAACTTGGTACTCATAATCCTAGATCTAAGACTCTATCACAAGCTCTCTTTGATTTTTTTGTTTGTTATCGTTTTTGTGGTTTTGGTTTTGATTTTTCTGTGCGTGCGGGCATCTCTCTCTCTCTCTCTGTGTCTTTGTTTATGGTTTTGGTTTTGGTTCCAGATCTGTTGTTTTGGTTCCAGATCTTTTGGTTTTGGTTTTGGCTCCAGATCGGTTCTGGCATGAGCTAATATGTTTATGCAAAAGCTTGCAAGGCAATATCTTATTGGTTTTGGAAATGCACGTGAACTTGTTACAAAGCTTAAGCACTTTCGGAGCTCTTTTTTTGTTTGGCTTTGTAATCAGTGTTTCACAATTCTTGCTGTGTCTTTTCTGGATATTTTGTAAAGATATAAAACGAATTGTATTTAATTTGTAATGTGCTATTATAATAAATTTGATGCAACTTTGGTCTTGTGTAATTTTCTTTTGATTTTCAAATAGAGTGAAAACCAACTGCTTTATGCATCATTTGTCTGGTGCAGATTATTCTGTGAATATGATTCTGATTTTGTTTTTTGGGTGAGCACATTTGTCTATCTGTCACATTCATTCAGAAGTACTGATTCTGATGGAGAAGAACATGCATATGGGGATTATATAGAGATATAATGAACTTGTTAACTCTGTGATTAATGTTGCTTGCCTTAAATAATTTTCCTTTTTCAGTTGGTGGTTGCCTTAAATAACTCTGTGATTAATTTTGCTTGTCAATCTGTTGTGCTGCCTGTATTGCCACCAAATCTGCCCCTGTCAACCATTGTAGAGTCTTATCGACAGAGCATAACCACTGGAATTTCTCCTCTATATGGTAGCAGTCACCTATATTTTGCTCCGCAAACCATAAATAATTGCTGAAAAGTGACGAGACTTGTATTAAAATGAGTTTATGATGATGTTAACTTACTTTTCTGAAGCAGGAAAAGTAAGCGATAGTTTACTTCTGTTGGAGGAAGAAAATATGAAAATTTCGATTTTTGTATCCTTGCTTAATTTGGGAGCCTAGGTTGTGTTTTGTTATCCTTAATCTCCTCCAAATAATAATTGTTTCTACTGTTGATGGTAATTAATAGCCTTGTGGGTCTGAACTCTGGTATAAGTATAAAAAGAAAATGTTAGGAATTTAGGCATACAATTTATTAAAGTAACTTCTGTTGGCCAAGTTTTTGTACAGTCTTTTAATAACACTTGTCCTCCATTTGTTAAACTTGGACTTCCCTTTAGTTTTGGGGGTGATGCTTATGTGGAAGTGATGCATCGGTTTTCTGAGCGTTTCATACACTTGAACAATGGTAATCCTCTGTCCTTTAAGAATGTTTCTAGTGTTGGTGCATAGTTCTTGGCTCCAAATTTGTACTTAAAAAAAGGCTCAGTAGTTGCCAGTTTAGTTTGATTACTCTTTGGTGTATATGAGAATAATATTCCATGTTTTGTAATAGTCTAAGCTCTCATTCCCTCGCTTCCTTCTGCTGTTGTGTCAAGCTTTGTCAATTAGGCAAAGGTAACTTTTTTTTATTTTTTATTATTATTCTGTTGAGTTTAAAGTCCATTATGATAGGATGATTTGCCCATCTATAATTTTTAAATTTTCCAATAAAGATTATTAAAAATGTGAGCTCAACCTAAATTACCTTTCTCAAATTGTAATATCAGACAGAAAAATGCAATGAAAAATGGCATGTGCTGCACTGTTGAATCAAGTTGTAATATCAGACAGAAAAATGCAATGAAAATAATGTGGTTTGGAATGATCATCAGCTTGTGGTGCAAACAATGATGGTTCAGTTTGGAAGCCATAACTAGTTCTAGTACTAGCAGTAGTTGTGTAGTAGCAGAAAGAGGATTTGGATGTGTCTATAAGGTTGGTCAATATGTAAACATTCATATATGAATGAAGAATTGTTAGACCTGGATTTTCTTGTGCTTTAAAAGGGAATTTTCGAAAAGCTCTTTTCTCTACCTAAGGCTTCTGAATAAGCTTACCTAAAGCCAGGGAATTATGAATGATATCTGTAAGTTTATCTTTTAATATAATGGGAATTTTATATTTGTAAGTTTTCACAATTCTTACCAAATTAGCATAAAATCTGATGTCATGACTCATGACTGTGTGATTAGAGTTTGTTCATTTCATGTATTTCCATATGGCTTAGCAGTTGTTTGAACTTTTTTTGTTCTTGTGATTAGAGATTGTTCATTTCATGTATTTCTTATGGCTTAGCAGTTGTTTGGATTTTTTTCTGAACTTATGTATTATCAGCAGTTTATAATTTCTGTAGATTTTTTTTTTTTTTTGTATTTCCAAAGAGATAAAGATTAATTGATTTTATAAATCCAAATGAGCATAAAATCTGATGTCATGACAATGTGATTACTGATTAGAGTTTGTTCATTTCATCTATTTCATATGGCTGATCAGTTGTTTGAACTTTTCTCTGAAGTTGTGTATTATCAGCAGTTTATATTACTGTTTTCTGTTGTTCTTTATGTATTTCCGAAGAGAAAAACGTTAGTAGAATTTCAATACTTATTTGACTTTGAACAAATGTGTCATTAGGTTATTTCATTTATTTTTTCGACTAGCGTTGTCTGAAGACAATTCTCTGTCTTTTATAATTACTATCATCTTATATTGTTTGCCACTTCTTGTTTTCTTTTTACAATTTTGTTACATAGTCTGGCTCTTGACTTGGTAGATTAAGTTGATAAGGTGTGTTAATCATTTTTGTGGTTAAACCCAATTCAAAACAGAGCAGAGGCTGTCTTGGATGCTTTACCAAACCCGCACTAGTTACTGCGGTGGATGAGCCATCGAAGGGACTGAAAATTCAAGGTCGACCAGTGAGGAAATCTAGTGTATCAGAGGATATTTGGAGCTCTAGCACTGTTGATATGGACACTAGTGCACTCCAGTCCCAAAGAAGCATCTCATCAATTAGCACGGCAAACCAGGCCCTCAATCCCCAGAGTACTTCTATCAGCACTCTCAAACCTCCCGAATTTGTAAATCATGGCAAGTTTATGTTACTAGCATCTCATAATTTTGTGTTATTAACTTGTCCCATATTAAACTCGATTAAACTGGTTTTTGTGTATTGTGTTGTATTTGGCCATGTCATCCTTGTGTTCTTGAGGTCACCTACTTTTAGCTTTTAATTTGACAAAAACCTGCACTTAGCTTCGGTTTTCTTTATTAGTTATATAGGCCTATAGCTCTATTTGACATGGTTCAAAAGCCAAACCTTGTAGGAGAAAGAGCTGCTTGCCTGTTGCAAGGTTTGAGCAGTGTTGATATTGGCCAATTTTCTCTTCAACAACATGGACAAAGGACCTGTTTTTACATTCTTTTTATTTATTTTATTTTATTTTTTTCTGTTCTAAAATCTCTATTTTCGATTTGTGTAAGAAGTAGCAATTTAATCTTAATCTAGCCTTACAGATGGAGAGAAATGAATAATATGTTTCTGATGCTCTCTCAAAACTGCTGCATACATTTCATCCAGTGCATCTAACAAAATCAAAATCAATGGATTCAGGTCTTCTTCTCTGGAACCAAACGAGGCAGCAATGGGTAGGAAATAAAAATTCTCAGGAACAGCCACAAAATCGAGAACCCAGGATAAGGTTACTTTTATTTATTTTACCTCTAGTAACTGTACACATAGTGGTCAATTTTAGAGATAATTTATAGAAAACATCATTTTTTCCCTTCCCCCCAAATGTCAATTTTCATTGTTATATCTCATGAGTTTTGAAGATGTATTTCTTAGGTTTATTTGTGATGTCATTTGACAGACGCTGGATATCTTCATTTTGATGTATTGTCAAATTTGTTGCTCAACTTCCTGAGTTGTCAAGATATATGCATTGGGTTATTGAAAAAGACATTTTCTAGCTTCGTAGGCAATATGATTTGCCCAGATTTTGTAGCTTGACCAGTTTCCCATATTTTATCACGTTTTCCAAAGTACTATAGATTTATAGTTTGGAAGGTTTCATCTTCTTTTTCTTTTTTCGTTTGTCCTTTTTTTCCTTTTTTGAATTTTATGGAAAAACACTCCATTCCAATAGTAATTATATTGTTCAATGAGTAAGTGTAAAAATATCGTTTTTAGCATTAGCTTTTGCATGTTCTTCAGAGCTTAAAAGTATCGTATATGATCTTCCATTCTGTATCACAGTTGGAATGCTACATATGAGAGTTTACTTGGAACCAGCAAGCCTTTTCCACGTCCCATCCCTCTTTCTGTAAGTTTGGTCTGCCTTCAGGTTGTTTGCGCTATTTTGCTATTTATCTTATCTGCCAGCTGTCAGTTTCTTGATGTTTCAAACATATTTTTAACAGGAGATGATCGATTTTCTCGTCGATGTTTGGGATCAGGAGGGTTTGTATGATTGAGCAACCAAAACTTGGAAACTTTAAATAGTTTTCAATTCTCTCTTTCTCTCACCACGTAAGTCCTTTGGTTCTAAACAGGTATGGGTTACTACCAGTTTCCCTTAGCCATCATTTGTCCAGTTTCATATTTGTTAGGCTCCTTTGGCTGGGATCAGAAAATGCATTTGTGCTCTCTACTCTGTAAACTAGATTGGTCAGTAGTCATTCAAAAAGATTCCAGTGACAGAGTTTATTGTATTTTATTATTATTTTTTTTTTTTTTGCGTTTTGCTATTTATTACTAGTAAAATTCATGTTGATTTGGCATTTAGTTTTTATATTGAAAATTTAGTATAGAAAAAGTTAGCCTTTTTGAATGGTAGCTTATTAAATTGTCATGTAGCATGTACATAGGTTCTTTATACTCTCCATCAATAGTGATTGACAAATATATATATATATATATATACTAGATTTTTATGCATCCGTTGTACGCACGAATCTTTACACACATGAATTATATATACTTTTTTAATAATTTTGTATATTTATATTTTATAATTTTGAATAAAAAATATTAATTATTGTTTGATTAAATTGNGCTAGTTACATATAAATTAAGAGAGTTTATCTCGCAATCATCACAAGGAACAAATTAACATGTAATATTTGGATGTTTGGCCTTCACTTTCTCTGATATCATAACACAACCAAAAATATTGGAAAAAACCGATGCTTATTATTACAATATGATGATTAATTGCCGAGTTAATTTGTTGAAAAAAGCTTCAGCAGATCAATTAAATTTTCAAATAAAATCAATTAATACATTTGGGCATGAAAGATGCAAGAATATATATAACTAAAATTCTTACAGCTTGTTAGATCCCAGTTACAAGACAAACTCCACCACCATCTAACAGTTAATTTCTCACATATTCCACCTGCAGCTTTACATAGGATTTTTACTCTAAGAACTAATTTATAGAAAAAATGAAACACAATTAGTTATTTTAAAAGAATACAATACAATTAAGCACACCGCAAAAATTAAGCGCAATTCTCAAACCGTTATCTGCACTATGGTTCAACAATTGCTCATTCCTGAGGAAGGCATCAGTGTCTCCACCTATCTTTGTTGTAGCATATAAGTTCCACCATCACGACACCTGTCAAATTAAAATTTCTCATTTTACTTGAGGAAAAATTCACCAGAACGAAACAATAAACAAAGAAACAAATAAAACCTCCAGTGTCCACACATGTTTAAGTGCAATTCTTAAATATAGTATATACTAATTGTCAATATAAACATCTAACTACAAAATCACATGATTTATTTATTCAAAATTAAATGAAGCAAATTAGCCAATAGGCAATTTAATATAACAATAACATAAAGAAATCATAAACTGAACTACAGCATGAGCTATAGCTCTTTTTGGTCTCAGACAAAATGTTAGAATGAAAAAAGAAAAAGAAAATACAAAGCGAGACAAAATATCACTGTCAAAACTACAAAATTCACAAGAATTCAAAAAATATATACTGTATCATTTTTAACTTACCTTTTTGTTTTTACAATTTTTGTTAAAATAACACATAAAAAAATCCATTGCTATTCTAATTTTAACACTGAAAAGTATTTTCAAGAAGATCAAAGGAAGTAAAGATAAATCATAATAACATCAGGAAAGAAAGTCAAACTCTTTATTTTCTCAGCCTTTCATTTTTCTATTCTAGACATAAAACTTTGTGTTCTAGTTCATTTGTAGATTGTTAGTATAGCCAATCAAATAGATAAACTCAAATCATAGAACATATTAAAACCCTGCACCATTAAAAAAAATAGCTAGTAAAAAAAGAAAAACCTAAAAAAGAAGATCGAAAAGAAAGAGAATAAAAGACAAAAGGATAATATATATTCTACATCTCTCATACATGAGCTTGTCAAAGGTGAAACTTCTTTCCAAAAGCCAAGTTTTCGAATCCAACACAAAAATTCTCTAAAACAAAAGAGAAAAAACAAAATTAAACATTTACCTGCGATAATTTTTCTATAAGACCATCACAAACATATGTAGAGAGAGATGTTTTTTTCTTTCTTTCTTTGTGAACAGATGTAGAGATGGAGTAAAATATACTATTAAAAACACTTTAAAACAAAAAAGAAAATAGCAACCGGTATCCACCTGAAAACTTCTTAAATCCATATTGTTTTCTCAATTTTATTCTTTCATTTCAAACGATGATCATTATTACTTCTTTGATTTCTCATTCTTCTCTAGCAAGGCAAAAAATATTTTGATCCAAATTGAATACGTAGCATAATAACCCATCACATTAAACAATAACAAGAAGAAATATATAAATAAAATGAAAGAAAAACTTATCAAATCGACAAAACCTATAAAATTTGGAATCGTATCTATAGGATGTATATATATTTTTTCTTTTCCTCTGCAGATTGCAGATCAACCCATGGAATAAAAGAAAAATTATTTTTTTCTCATACAAATCTAAAATTGTTTGTTTTCTTCCTCCAATAATCTTTTCGTACTGAAACATTCCCTCAATTTTTTGCTTGAACGATGGTATATTGTTTCAGCTGTATTATCACAAACAATCAGAAAACACATAATAAAAACATCTTTAATAGAAAAAGTTAGGAAAATCATAAAATAAAATGCCAAAAGAAAAATAAGATTTAAAAAACTGAGAGAGAAAAAAACAAAAAATATTGCACATTTGCTCTGTTTCAAAGGTGAAACAAACCCACTATCATAACCACAAAATCCGAAACAAACCTACAAATGCCCAAACAAATTGATCAAGAAAAGAAAAAGGAATATTTTCTTACCATATGAGTGATCTATCTTCCTCTTTTTCGAATATTTGATTAATGGAGTAGAAAATAGAAATAAAGAGAATTAAAATGTGTGAGAAAATTATGATATATAAATGAAAAAAATTAACAATAATGAATTTATTTCATCCACAAGACTTGAACTTGAGACCTTGCTTATGGAGAAAAGATGACCAACCATCCATCCCAATTTACATTCATAACAATAATGTATGTTTTCCTATGTAGAGAAAAAAAAAGCTATGGACGATGAGAAAAGACGGAAACCCATTTGACTCTCCATTGTCCTTTATAACATATAAGATATATATTTACAGATCCACTAAAAGACATTCTAATTAAATATTAAAAATGGGACCTACAAACTCGATATGGTAATTTAAATAGTTTGGGTAAAATTAAAAAGAAAAAAAGGTTAAAGATTAATTTGGGAACTATCTCCGAGAATATATATATATATATATTCTTTTGCTTTTCATTAGCATTTTCTAATTAGAGACAAACTATCATGGAAGAAAGGTGAGCTATTCTTCCTAATCTTTTCTCTACACGCCTTCAATGTCTTCACTAAACCCAATTTCCACAGATAGCGTGCTGTTTTTGTTAATGAAACATTTACTATTTGAGTTTCAGTGCTCATGATCTTATCGTTTTCATTCAAAATTCATTTACATATTTTGATACACATGTTAGGTATGGGTGTTATATCTACTGTGGACTGGACTTTTGGGTGTTCATCTACTATGGAATCACTGCTTGGACGACTACGCTTGCCCAGCGCTTATTACTTCATTCCCAAACATAAAATATATATAATTTAATAAAATAAAACTTTTCATGGTTTTTGTAATTAGATGATGCAACTTTCTTGTGGTAACATTTAGATCGTAACCTTTATATATTGTTGGCCACCGCCCTTTCGTCACCCATTGGCTCTTAATTTCTTTTCTTTTCAAAAGAAATTGACTTTATAATTGATTTAAGATTATTTATTTTTTGGTCATTTTGGTTGTTGGTTTTTCTTGGGTAACAAGCTAATTAATTTCGATAAGTTTTACAATCTTTAACCCCATTTTTAGATTTTTATTTATTAAAACCACTTTTCGTTCCTATATATATATATTAATTGTAATAATATTTACTGCGTTATTTTGTCCATATTATTATACGATGATGTGACACAGAAATTTTGCTATTTGTCAGAACTAATGATCATCAGTTAGACCACAACTTATGTGATAACTTTTAATTGAAAATATTTAATTTAATTTTACTTTTTAGTACTAAAGTCCTAATCAAGAAAAATGAACATCTTAATGGTAACTACTTAAAATGACCATAGCATGTATAGCCAATTGGTAATCTATCACTGGTGAGTGAAAAACATTAGAACTCTTTCGTAATATTATCTAGTACAATAACATGTTCTAGGTAGCCTACATTATTATTATTATTGTTGTTGTTGTTGTTGTTGCTATTGTTATTATAAAAGGTCTAAATGTACTTTAATATATTTTAAAATTGAATTTATACACATAAGGGTCTTTACAATTAATTTGTATAATTGATACTCTGTAATTTGAAAAAAATTATACATTTGTCCAATTTAGTTAAAATTGACAGATTTCATCAACTTAGAGGTCACATACATAGCATGTGACCTTCAAAATTGGTTTATTTATTTTTAATTGTACCAAAAATAAAAATAAAAATAAAAAACATGAAAGAAAAGCCATAAATGAATTTCAAACTTTTCTTTCCTGTTTTTTTATTTATTTTTTATTTTTAGTATAACAAAAAATGAAGAAACCAATTTTGAGGGTCATGTGATCTTTAAGTTGAAAGAATCTGTCAATTTTAACTAAATTGGACAAATATGTAATTTTTTTTTAAATTACAATTCATCAATTTCATAAATTAATTGTAGAGACCCTTATGTGAACAAATTCAATTTTAAAATGTACTAAGATGCATTACGAATTATATAAAATATAAAAGATATGATGGTACACCTCCTAGCTTTTTGAATCAGTGGTTTTTCAACACACACACACACACACACACACACACACAGACACACACACATATATATATATGTGCATGTGTGAAAATACTGCATCTGGGAAAATAGCATATATGCCGAGCTTCCAAAAGGCCCATTGTATTTGCTACTTTCCCAAATGATTTTCATCTGGAAACTCTCGCATAACAAAAATTTTTTTATGTACATACATACATATATGGAGTTCTCAAATACTACTCTTATATCTTAGCAACAACCTCATCAACCCTCCATCATGAATGAACTTTGAATAGCTTACTGAGGAAATGAGATTCATCAATCTCAATTAAGATTGTATAGTTAAGTTGAAGGCATAAAATAAGTAAAGAGCAATTAACAAATTATTATTTGTTTTTATGGGTTAATTGCATTTGGTACCAGATAGTTTTAGAGTTTTGCAATATAAATCTTTGGTTTTTAAAGTCATTATATTAAGATGTTGATTTTTGAATTGATATACATTGGTCCAATATTTGGATCTTTGCCAAACAGATTAGTGCCTTTGAACTGCTACTATGAATGTAATAGAAGAAGAAAGAAAAAGAAAAGAAGAATGAAACTAGAAGAGGACACGTATGTAGAAGGAAACAATGAGGAGGAGAAACCCGTTTTTTAGGTTTGCAGAGATATGAAACTTTTTTATAGTGCTTACAAACTGAAAACCCTAACTCCATATTTCGATCACACATATTGAATTAGCTTGTTTAATTATAAGATGTTACTTTTATGGATTGTGAGGTTTTTTGATTTATATATATGACCCTCGTCTGCGTGACTTTAGTTACCCATTAAGCTTCACTTAGCAACCCACTACACGCCAAAAATTCTACTAAACCCATATTGGGCTCTTAAATGCTAATTTCTATAGAAATTTTGGCAGAATAAAAGTACACTTTTAAGACCTGTATGCTATTTTAACAATATTCTTCAAATACAAATTTGAGAAACCTTCAAATAAAGTGCACTTTTAAGATCATAAAAACATAATTTACCAACGTCCACAACTCCTACCACAACATCATTCACCTCCAGCACTTCTCAATTCCATACAATAAATTCATAACAAAACATAAATATAAGTTAAGATACAAATCCAACCAAAATAATCACAAGTCTACAATCCACTACACATAATCCAAATACAAACCATAAAGGCGAACTTACAAATATGTGATGACCCGTATCTTTGTTTACTAGAATTTCTCAATTTTGACCAATTGACCATGTATGGATTCTAAGTTGACTTTTTCAATAAACTAGTTTTAGCCTTGACGATATTAATTGCCGCGTAGAACTCACCAATATGAATCCATAAAATGGTAGTACGCCTAATTACGAATTGAAAGATATGTTCAATCAAAGTTTTAAGTATTTTTCTTCTCTATTGTAAATCTGGTGCAAACTGATCAAAATTGTATCTTTTTATACATTTTAATTAATAAAATACTATTATTTTGTTATATTTGATTTTTATATTATTAAAATGAAAGTTTTACATACTATGATATGTTCAATCAAAGTTTAAAGCATTTTTTTTTACTTCTTCTGCTTTACTTAAAATATTTGCATCCTAGTAACACTTTCCAGTCATAATCCATCATGATTTTTTCCAATGTTGTCTTTACATCATTTAGATGTTTAATGATCACAATACTTGATGCAAATATTGTATTAGCCACCCTTAATAAACTTAAATTTGGTATACTTGTTATATATAGATAATTACATACTATGATTGGCAAAAAATTACAAATTATTTGCACATCAACCACTAAATCAGCAATCCATTAACAGTGAATATATTGAGCTATGTAGCAAAGAGGGAGTTTAAAAGATATTCTTTAAAGCCAAATTCAAGCTATGTAGCACAGAGTGAGTCCAAAAGATGTGAGAATACTTGATCTCAATATTTAACCTAGTAGCCTTGTAGTTGCTTGCGTTGTCAATAATGATCTTAACAATTTTAGCATTTCTAATCTCCTTGATCACTTGTGGAAACAAAGATGCCTCATACTTTCTATCTTTTATATTGTTGCTAGCATCAATTGATTTAATAAAATTGCTTTTTAAGAAAATGCAGCCATTGTGCTGGTAAAGGCCTTCTTTGCCTATCTAACCATCCGTAAAAATTTAATTGACACTCCCTTCTTCCTCCATAAATTCCTTATTGATTGACGTTTCCTATTAAAATGTCATTTCTCTTGTGCAAGGAAAATTGTTATCAATCTATTTTAAGTAGGAGTATAACTTGCGAAATCGTTGTTTGCTAGTGTCATTGAGTATTGCCTAAAATAAAGACACTTTGCAAATTTGAATTGTAATGCACTGGTGTGGAATATCCTAGCAGCATCCTTATGAGCTTTATCCCTTGTATATAATTAATGGATTTCTTTAAAGGCAGAACAATTGTTTCTTTTCTTTTTTGGGTTGCAACAAATCTAAACCACTAGGTAAAGTGGCATACTATCATTTCTTTCTTTTTTTTCATTGAACTCATCATGAATTTTCTTCCTTTTAGCTTGCCCAAGCTTTATTATTAATTTTTTTTATCATTTGAAGTACATCAATGGCAATAACCCCATGATATGGAAGTTTGAGAAAATGAGCTTTTACCTTTAGTATGAAGCTTTTACTTTTTTGCTACAGCAGTTGCATGTCCAACATCAATTTCCACCTCCATCAATAGCTATATTGAGAGCTTTAACATGGTTTCATAATAGAAGATGGTCATAGTGGTGGTTTTCTTGTTCCTTTTATATTTGGTGTATAGGGTTTGATGGATGCATTTGATGAACTAATGAGGATTCACACAGATGAATTAATGGGTTTTTAGAGAACTTCTTCGTAGAATAAATATTGCAAAAAGAGAGAGAATAGAGTGTTGTTTGAGAAAGCTGGGTGTGTTTTTAGTGAATAAATTGTAGGGACATAAAACCATTTTGAGAAAGCTGAGAGGAACAAGGTGTTAAGTTACTAGTTAATTAGCACTTCTTTTTTTCTTGATATATATAAAGATATATATATATATATATATATATATATATTTGGAAGATTTTTATATGTTTATTTAAATTGAATTTTGAATAAATAATTTAAAAAAAGCATGGTCATGCTTGCTTTCTTAGTTATACATCGATTTGATGACCTTGATGACAACATAATTTATTCTTTTTTGTTTGTTTGATAAAACAACATAATATATTTAGATAATTTTTCAATATATACATATTTAGATAAGTTAGCATCCATATATTGTCACACGACATCATCTATTAGAGATACTTACATATAGAAAATGATTTTATATAATAAATATGATATATTTATTTCATTAATGATTGCATGTTACTAGAAATGTTGTAGAAACATATCATTTTCTATCTTTTCAATTATTTATTAATCTATTGTTGTGAAAATTAAATAATGTAAGTTTTGAAGACATATATCAATTATCCACATCGGCCAAGAATCAAGATATTGACAAGAACCCCACCAAGATCCAAGGCATTAATAGTAAGGCAATTAGGCTTGAATTATCCAACACATAATTCCTTATAAGTCCATTCATTAAAGGAATAATATTGTATTTACTCTTTATTTAGAATTCCTTGTATGTCAGTTGCCATATACTCAGGTCCTCTATTTGACTTAGGACTCTATTTGTATCAATTTGTAATAATTATTCTTCATCAATCAATAACGCAAAATCAACATATTGTTGTTGAAATTCTTCATGACATTAGAGCATTTATCAACAAAAATCACTAAGTCCATGGATTCACAAATTAAAACTTCTTCACAAACAAAAGCTAGCTTTCAGTTGCCCAAAATCAAACGAACAAAGTCATCTTTAACCATCCAATCCTTCCATCAGTGCACTAGTAAGGTCTCGATCAAATTCAACATGAGAAATTTTCTTCTACGGCATTCATAGGTTCTTCCTTTCATTAAAAGTCTCAACATCCATCATCACATCACCAATAGGGAGATGAGAAAAAAAAACAATTGTTTTCAACCCTTATCATGGTATTTGGATCAACAATGATAGGCTACTTACTACATGGTTGCTAAGCACTACGAATGGTGACATTTTAAGTTTGAATATAGGCTTTGATAACGAATGTGCATTGTGGAAGTTCATACAAGGCTAGGTGCTTTCATCAGTAAAGGAATATGAGCATCTATTAAAAGATAGACTTGTATACTGAAACAAAGGATCCTTTTCAATTAAAGAATATTTATGAAAATTTAAACAGGTCTGTGATAATGTTGCAACTATCAATGCACCAATTTTGAATATTGATAAAGTCTTTACCTTTGCTCGAGGAATTGGATTTGATTACTTGGAGTTTAGGATTGCAATGCTTGCAAAACCTCTATATCCATCCTTTAATCAGTTCATGTTGGCACTCCAAATCCATAGCCAACTCCTCGAGACAGAAGCTGAAGCAAGCAAAGTTGAGACTAATCGTAATAAGACTTTTATTGGTGAACTTGGTCAGAGAATGAGAGGTCGTGGATATCACTTCAATTCAGAAGGGCATGGATTCACTTTAGCAGTCTAAGTCTATAAGAATAGGAGAACTTAACCTATGATTGATAAAAAAACAAAAGGTTGAGCCAAAGACATAAGGTAAAATAATGTGTCAAATCTGCTAGAATACTAGCCATATTGTCCTTTACTGCTGGCACAAATTTCATCATGCCTATGCAAAGAATCTACAAATTTGACCCCAGGGGCAACCTTCCTCCAACTTTATCTTCATAGTATAAAATTTCATTAAAATCACCTTGCACCACCCATTCCATCCACCTAATAGAAGAAAGTCTATAAAGAAGCTCCCATGAATGATTCCTAAAGGCCACATCAGCATATGCCCATGGAATCACATAAACTAGAAATGAAGCCCAGCCGTAGGAGTCACAATGCAATCAATATGGCCAACTTAATAAGATAGAACCGTTACCCGAACATCATTCTTCCACAACAAACCCAAACTCCCACTAAAACCTTCACAATCCATACCAAAACAATCAGTAAGAGAATTCTGAACATGAATACACTCAAGCTTAGAAGCTCGATGCTTAGTTTCCATAAGAAAAACTATAGAGGGATCTTCTTCTTTGAGTAAGTTACTTCAAGCACGGCTACGACATGGGATAGTGACATATTGTTAGCCCTTAGCAATACCAAATAAAATGTGGGCATGCACAATCTTTTTTCTCTGCATACGACTTACTCCATTACATGAGACTCTAGTTCTTCATTTTGTATTTGTTTTTTTCCAAATGGAAAAAATACAATCGATGTTTGATCGCTCGCTGAATTTGTTAGCAGATGAAAGCCTTCCTATTGTTATGGAGGAGTCTCACAAGGAAGATTTTTATAGTCAAACTACTTCTGCTTTAGTGGGGCAACTCTATACAAAAAAATATTTTAGTAGGGATGCTTTTAGGGTGACAATGAGGATTGCATGGAAATTACAAGGAGTTGTCCAGATTATTATACTCGAGGATAGTCTCCTTTTATTTAAGCTTACTTTGAGACAAGATTGCAATAGGGTGCTTAATGATGGTCCTTGGCATTTTAATAAGTCTATTCTGGATCTCTCAAAGCTTGATGGCTCTTTCTCCCCGAAAGACGTAGTCCTACGTATGGAGACTTTTTGGATTCAACTTTCTCCCTTTCATGTGTTGTACTCATTCCTTAGCTTTGGTTATTGGGAGGCGTATTGGTGATGTGGTGAAGGTGGATCTAGGGGAAGAAGGTTTGTGTTAGGGTTGTGTTATGAGAATTTGAGTCATGTTCGATGTTATGGAACCTCTCAAAAGGGGAGTGTTCATTAGAATGTCTGATGGTGATGATAAGTGGATTCATTTTAGCTATGAAAGGTTACCGGAATTCTCTTTCCAATGTGGTCGTCTGGGCCATGTCAGAATAGAGTGTTTGGGGTTTAAATGTGATATTGCAGATCAATTTGGAGTTGAGTTATGAGCAGGGTGGAACTTTGGTCATTCGCAGCAGACAGATCTGTGACTATCAGGCTCTCATAGGCAGCTACAAAGTAGACATTAATCCAATAATGCAGTGGTTCATAGTGCTTCAACGGGAAGGGATTCTGGCCAGTCTTCCTCTAGGGCTAACGTGGCATCTCCCTCTGCAAATGTTATGCTCTCCTTAAATCCTATGAATTTGACACGTAATGTTTGCATTGATAAGGGGGCCTTAATTCGAACCAATTATTACTTCAGACTCTATAAATTTAGATTATCTTGGATAAAGGGCAATGAACTCTTCTTCTTTGGAGAAGGTTGTAATTTCTACAGTTCAAGAATCTTCTATCTCCTCATCAAGTGGGTAATCATGGGCCACATGTTTTGGGAGGATCTTTGAAAACGGCTATGGTTTCACACAATGATGGCAAGGAATCTGGGAGCGGTTTTAATATAAATGATATTGTTTCTTCTATTGATCCTCTGGCTCACGTGGCAAACGTGTTACCTTCTTCTGGGCCAGGTGTCTGTAATTTTAATCATTGTGGGACTGTAAGAAAATACTCTTTTAGCTTTAAATCTTTTGATGGTAAACTGTTATGATAAGTCTTGGATGAAAAAAGCTCGAGCGAAAGGTCATCCACCGACCATGCAAGCTGTTGTAGGGTCAGTTATGGGAAAGAGGTTGGCATGCGACATATTTGTTTCTAATGTTGTTGAGATAAAAAATTAAGCTTCTTAATTCTCAAGAGACTTTTGATTCTCCTAAAGTCATGGGGACTGATTCTCAGCCGCATCAGAAACCATGAAAACTTTCAGTTACCATATACATCTACTTTTTCTTTTACTTTTTATAATCTACCTTAGAGTTATTTTATTATTTATTTTATTTTATTTTTATCTCACTTGTTAAGTGCAAAATTTATGAATGAAGTTAGGGTGCGTGACATGATTTCATAAAAGGCCCGTTCAAGAAAACGGACGACTTGGATTAGACTAGTTTAATAAGTTATAATTTAGTTTAATTGGATAAGATTTAAAATAATCTAGTACAATGCTGCTTAATCTAATACAACTTTAAAAGTTCAATGTAAAGGATAAATTGTTAATAAAAAAGTTATTGACTGTCACATTAACTATTTGCTTCTATGCCATTAACATTGTAACAAAGGAAATGTTCATGGGCTTCCTGAGCCATCCTGACTAATGGACCAAATCAAAATAGAAAACCAAAATATACATGGTGAGCCTAGCCATTCATTCTCGAAACAATTTTTTATTTTTATTTTTTATTTTTAAGAAAAAAGACAAAAAATAGCCATCATGAAAATATCTCTACTTTTACTGGTTCAAGTATGGTAGTTGCACTTCCCCACAACAACCTTGTACCATTTCGAACTATCACGTCCTCTTATTTTTGCTACCAAACAACAATGTAAAATAAAACAAAACCCTAAAGAAAAAACCCCACGCAGCAGTAATCCAAAGGCAATTCCATTTGCTTATATCAGTAATCCCCTGCTGCTTCAGTATATCTGTTCCGGTGGTCACGCAGGTAGAGCTGGTTATGTTCATCCCCAGCGTGTTGCTCATGCTTTTCAGCAGCTCCACTTTAATGGCTGTCGGCACCGCCCCAAGCGGCGTGGCATCGAATATCTGAATCCCTCTGACGAAGCACTTGAATGGATCGTCGAACTCATTCTGCAAAACACCTTCGTACGGATACTTCACAAGAGATAGGTAGTGAAACCAAATCCAGTAGAGTGGGATTCGGTTCCGGCTTATGAAGAACCCGCTGAAGAGCAGAAAGTATGCCAAGATGGCGACGACGACGGTGTAGCCGAGCATCACGTGAGTGACAACGCCTGAGAGGAACGTTACGAATGAGCTTCCGGCCCAGAATGCGGCCAAGATGGTGAAGAAGAAGAAGAGGAAGCCGGAGAGACCGCCGGCGAGGCCCACAGCCCAAAAGGTCGTAGCTGCGAAGGCCAACGAGAGAACGACGAGAGAAGGGATGGAAATGAGAGAGTGAGCGAGAACATAGGACGAGCGGCGATATGCATTGTAAGCTGTTTCTCTCATGAAGATGTATCGCTCTTGGAGGAACACCGGAATGGCTTCGGCACAGGTGTAGAAGGTCGTCGACATAGCGAATGCGAAGAATCCCAAGCGTTCTTCGACGCCTTTTGGTGAATCGTCAAGTTGCCAGAAAATGGTGGCCAAGATGAACCCTGTCACGAGAACTGCGCCTAATCGGATTCCGAAAAGCTCGGGCATTCTTCGGGCGTTTGTGAGCGATCGCTTGGCTATCACTGCCATTTCGATCCAGAATGGATTTGCAAATGTGGGAAACGAAGATGATGGATTCGAATCGTTGGGAGCTCCGGAGACTAATTTCCCTCTCGAAATGCTAGCGGCGATTGAGTCTTTCAGTGACAGTTTAAGTTGGCAGTCAGAATGTTTACTCTTCTGCTGTTGCTGATAGTTCTTCGATAGCCATGACTTGTTGAATTGGACCAAGCTCTGGGTTCCGCCGGGAGTCTCTTCGAGTTCGCGAATCAAGTCGAGAGCGAATTCCGTCCGGTTATCGTTCTCCGGAATAGGATGCCCGAAGTCGGCGAAGAAGGACGGGAGGGTCGCCGGCGGGCCGCTGTAAACGGTCTGTCCGTGCGAGAGAAATATCAAGCGGTCTAGCAATCCAAGAATTCTGTAACTCGGCTGGTGAATGGACGTGATGACGATGCTTCCGCTCTGCGCGATTCTCTGCAACACCTTCACAACCATGTAAGCGCTGGTGGAGTCGAGCCCCGACGTCGGCTCGTCGAGAAAGAGGAGAATCGGATCGTGGATTATGTCGGTGCCGATCGAAACTCGCCGTCTTTCTCCACCGGAGACCCCTCTGTGGCCTTCGTCTCCGATCACCGTCTTGGCTGCGCTTCGCAGACCGAGCTGGTCGATCAGAGCTTGAACTCTGGCTTTCTTCTTCGATTGAGAGAGGGAACGAGGGAGTCTGAACTCGGCCGAGAACATGAGCGTCTCTTCCACCGTCAGCATCGGGAACAAGAGGTCGTCTTGCATAACATAGGCAGAGATCACCTTCAGCAGCCTCGATTCCAAGACCTCGCCGTTTAAACTCACCGTCCCTTTCAGGCTTTCCTTAGAAATACGGTCGGCGAGAGCGTCGATCAGCGTCGATTTGCCGGACCCACTCGCACCGAGAACCGCCATGATTTCGCCTTCTCTAGCTTCGCCGGAGATGCTGTTCAGCAAAGTCTTGGTTTTACTGATCATCTCATCGTCATCACGACTACTCTCCGTCCGTACTCCACCAGCAGTTGAATCTTCCCGGGCAAGGCAAGAAGGGAACGGCATTTTGCTCCCGACTTTCACGCTGTAAGTGAGATTGTTGAAGGAAAGGACAAAAGGATACAGTGGTGGAAGTGAGCTACAGGGATAACCGAGCTCGAGAACGCTGTGGTGGTGGTTAGGAGGAGTGTTGATATGGGCCTGTGCATCCTCAACTCGCTTGAGAAGCTCTCCGAGAGTGACATTTTGACGGTGCCTGCTGTTGGGACGGAACTCTTGGAGCTCGTTGTTTGGGGAGTGGGAGAAGAAAGGGAAGAAGTCGGCGGCGGCGACTGACATTGAAGGAGCTCTCATGAGAGACATGGTAGGGCGGTGCTGGTGTTGTTGGTGGGTTTTAGTTGGAAAAATCGGAGGGAGTAGAATTTATATAAGGAAAAAGAAAGAAGCTTAATGGGATTGGGAAAAAGAAGGAAACGAGGAAGGAGAGGATTGGGTCAGTAGGTTTGGTGGTTGCAAGTGTATCCTACCGTTACGTAATGTATATAGTAGGTGAGAGGAGTTGTGCAGTTCTGTCTTTAATTTTAATTTTTTTTTCTACATTTTCTACCAATTATTAAGAATTCTTTTATTAAATGGATATGTAAAAAGTATTTGAGTTTTTGATTCATTTTACATTTAATTTTACTCAACTTTCCAAATTACTTTGGAATTTCATTCATTGCGTGCCATATTTTTACTTATTTTAAGTTTCCAATCTTTTTTGTTTCATATATAGAGAAAAATACTGTTTTATTTATTTATTTATTTATCTTGTAGGCTTGTCTCAATGCAAACTTATATTTATGAACGTTTTCTTCCCTAAATTGTGGGGAAAAAAATAATACTGTTAGTTTCTTTTATTTTCCTTTTCTTTTTTAGTGGAAATTTTTTTATTCAAATAAAAAACCTGTTAGTTTCTTTGCAATTGGGTCACTAATTATCTAAACAAGGCACGTACAAACATGTTCATATAAAGTCAATATCAAGTGGTAAAAACCATTTGTTACTAATATATATATATATATATATATATATATATACTAGATTTTTATGCGTCCATTTATACATACAGATCTTTACATACATAAATTATATATAATTTTTATGCAAATTTTGAATTTTTTAATAATTTTGTATATTTATATTTTATAATTTTGAAACAAAAACATTAATTATAGTTTGATTAAATTGCTGTAGAAAATTATAATAGAGTAAGTTATCTTTATAAAATTATGTTTCTAAAAAAAAAACATTTTGTAAAATTAAGTTTCTAGAAAAAAATAATTGTTTTTAGGTTACAGGAGGTATCATTTAAAATTGCAATATAAATTGTTTGATTGTTAAATTTTAATATTTTAATATAAAATTCAATATTATAAAATGCAATTTATATCGCATCACTTTCTATCCATTAGGCATGATCTTATTTAACTGTTAAACAAAATCAATTTGCTAAAACGATTTATCTATATTATTTTGTCAATCAAAATTTTATAACTTCTAAAGCTAGTTACATATAAATTAAGAGAGTTTATCTCGCAATCATCACAAGGAACAAATTAACATGTAATATTTGGATGTTTGGCCTTCACTTTCTCTGATATCATAACACAACCAAAAATATTGGAAAAAACCGATGCTTATTATTACAATATGATGATTAATTGCCGAGTTAATTTGTTGAAAAAAGCTTCAGCAGATCAATTAAATTTTCAAATAAAATCAATTAATACATTTGGGCATGAAAGATGCAAGAATATATATAACTAAAATTCTTACAGCTTGTTAGATCCCAGTTACAAGACAAACTCCACCACCATCTAACAGTTAATTTCTCACATATTCCACCTGCAGCTTTACATAGGCTTTTTACTCTAAGAACTAATTTATAAAAAAAATGAAACACAATTAGTTATTTTAAAAGAATACAATACAATTAAGCACACCGCAAAAATTAAGCGCAATTCTCAAACCGTTATCTGCACTATGGTTCAACAATTGCTCATTCCTGAGGAAGGCATCAGTGTCTCCACCTATCTTTGTTGTAGCATATAAGTTCCACCATCACGACACCTGTCAAATTAAAATTTCTCATTTTACTTGAGGAAAAATTCACCAGAACGAAACAATAAACAAAGAAACAAATAAAACCTCCAGTGTCCACACATGTTTAAGTGCAATTCTTAAATATAGTATATACTAATTGTCAATATAAACATCTAACTACAAAATCACATGATTTATTTATTCAAAATTAAATGAAGCAAATTAGCCAATAGGCAATTTAATATAACAATAACATAAAGAAATCATAAACTGAACTAGAGCATGAGCTATAGCTCGTTTTGGTCACAGACAAAATGTTAGAATGAAAAAAGAAAAAGAAAATACAAAGCGAGACAAAATATCATTGTCAAAACTACAAAATTCACAAGAATTCAAAAAATATATACTGTATCATTTTTAACTTACCTTTTTGTTTTTACAATTTTTGTTAAAATAACACATAAAAAAATCCATTGCTATTCTAATTTTAACACTTAAAAGTATTTTCAAGAAGATCAAAGGAAGTAAAGACAAATCATAATAACATCAGAAAAGAAAGCCAAACTCTTTATTTTCTCAGCCTTTCATTTTTCTATTCTAGACATAAAACTTTGTGTTCTAGTTCATTTGTAGATTGTTAGTATAGCCAATCAAATAGATAAACTCAAATTGTAGAACATGTTAAAACCCTGCACCATTAAAAAAAAATAACCAGTAAAAAAAGAAAAACCTAAAAAAGAAGATCGAAAAGAAAGAGAATAAAAGACAAAAGGATAATATATATTCTACATCTCTCATACATGAGTTTGTCAAAGGTGAAACTTGTTTTCTTCCTCCAATACTCTAAAATTACTTTTTAGATGGATTGCAGATCAACCCATGGAATAAAAGAAAAATTACTTTTTTTTCATACAAATCTAAAATTGTTTGTTTTCTTCCTCCAATACTCTTTTCGTACTGAAACATTCCCTCAATTTTTTGCTTGAACGATGGTATATTGTTTCAGCTGTATTATCACAAACAATCAGAAAACACATAACAAAAAAATATTTAATCGAAAAAGTTAGGATTTTCATAAAATAAAAGGCCAAAAGAAAAATAAGATTTAAAAAATTGAGAGAGAAAGAAAAAAAAATATTGCACATTTTCTCTGCTTCAAAGGTAAAACAAATCCACTATCATAACCACAAAATCCGAAACAAACCCACAAATGCCCAAACAAATTGATCAAGAAAAAAAAAAGAATATTTTCTTACCATATGAGTGATCTATCTTCCTCCTTTTTGAATATTTGATTAATAGAGTAGAAAATAGAAATGTGGAGAATTAAAATGTGTGAGAAAATTATGATATATAAATGAAAAAAATTAACAATAATGAATTTATTCCATCCACAAGACTTGAACTCGAGACTTTGCTTAAGGAGAAAATATGCCCAACCATCCATCCCAACTTGCATTGATAACAATAATGTCCGTTTTGCTATGTAGAGAAAAAAAACTATGGACGATGAGAAAAGACGAAAATCTATTTGGCTCCCACGGTACTTTATAATATATAAGATATATATTTATAGATCCACTAAAAGACATTCTAATTAAATATTAAAAATGGGACCTACAAACTCGATATGGTCATTTAAATGGTTTGGGTAAAATTAAAAAGAAAAAAAGGTTGAAGATGAATTTGGGAACTATCTCCGAGAATATATATATATATATATTCTTTTGCTTTTCATTAACATTTTTCTAATTAGAGACAAACTATCATGGAAGAAGGGTGAGCTATGCTTCCTAATCTTTTCTCTACACGCCTTCAATGTCTTCACTAAACCCAATTTCCACAGATAGCGTGCCGTTTTTGTTAATGAAACATTTACTATTTGAGTTTTAGTGCTCATGATCTTATCGTTTTCATTCAAAATTCATTTACATATTTTGATACACATGTTAGGTATAGGTGTTATATCTGCTGTGGACTGGACTTTTGGGTGTTCATCTACTATGGAATCACTGCTTGGACGACTACGCTTGCCCAGCTCTTATTACTTCATTCCCAAACATAAAATATATATAATTTAATAAAATAAAACTTTTCATGGTTTTTGTAATTAGATGATGCAACTTTCTTGCGGTAACATTTAGATCCTAACCTTTATATATTGTTGGACACCGCCCTTTCGTCACCCATTGGCTCTTAATTTCTTTTCTTTTCTAAAGAAATTGACTTTATAATTGATTTAAAATTATTTATTTTTTGGTCCTTTTGGTTGTTGATTTTTCTTGGGTAACAAGCTAATTAATTTCGGTATGTTTTACAATCTTTGACCCCATTTTTAAATTTTTATTCATTAAAACCATTTTTCGTTCCTATATATATATTAATTGTAATAATATTTACTTCGTTAGTTTGTCCATATTATTATACGATGATGTGACACATAAATTTTGTTATTTATCACAACTGATGATCATCAATTAGACCACAACTTATATGATAAATTTTAATTCAAAATATTTGAATTTAATTTTACTTTTTAGTACTAAAGTCCTAATCAAGAAAAATGAACATCTTAATGGTAACTACTTAAAATGACCGTAGCATGTATGTCTAATTGGTAATCTATCACCGGTGAGTGAAAAACATTAGAACTCTTTCGTAATATTATATGGTACAATAACATGTTCTAGGTAGCCTACTATAGTATTATTATTATTGTTGTTGTTGTTGTTGTTGTTGCTGCTGTTGTTATTATAAAAGGTTTAAATGTACCTTAATATATTTTAAAATTGAATTTATTTACATAAGGGTTTTTACAATTAATTTGTACAATTGATACTCTGTGATTTGAAAAAAGTTATACATTTGTCCAATTTAGTTAAATTTGACAGATTTCATCAACTTAGATGTCACATATATAGCATGTGACCTTCAAAATTGGTTTATTTATTTTTAATTGTACCAAAAAAAAATATTTAAAACACATGAAAGAAAAGCCATAAATGAATTTCAAACTTTTCTTTCCTGTTTTTATTTTTTATTTTTTCTATTTTTAGTATAATAAAAAATGAAGAAACCAATTTTGAGGGTCATGTGATCTTTAAGTTGAAAGAATCTATCAATTTTAACTAAATTGGACAAATACGTATGTAGAAGGTAACAATGAGGAGGAGAAACCCGTTTTTTAGGTTTGCAGAGATATGAAACTTTTTTACAGTGCTTACAAACTGAAAACCCTAACTCCAGATTTCGATCACACATATTGAATTAGCTCGTTTAATTATAAGATGTTACTTTTATGGATTATGAGGTTTTATGATTTATATATATGACCCTTGTCTGCGTGACTTTAGTTACCCATTAAACTTCACTTAGCAACCCACTGCACGCCAATAATTCTACTAAACCCATATTGGGCTCTTAAATGCTAATTTCTATAGAAATTTTGGCAGAATAAAAGTACACTTTTAAGACCTGTATGCTATTTTAACAATATTCTTCAAATACAAATTTGAGAAACCTTCAAATAAAGTGAACTTTTAAGATCATAAAAACATAATTTACCAACGTCCACAACT
>QANX01007613.1:2621-18984 GCA_003254975.1 Ochetophila trinervis
ATATATATATATATATATATATATATAAATAATAAACATCGTGGACGATACCTGAGTATAAAGATGTACAAATGTGAAAACAAATTTTATCTAATGGACATCATCATCTAAGTTATGTTGGGTGCATAACGCTCAATTACATGTAAAAAATGCATGTCAGCTAGCTTTTTCTCTTTCCTAGTTAGCTATTCTTTTTGTTAAGAAATTAGTTTTTGTTGATATAGAGCTGCTAGTATAAGTTATACTTTATAATTAAGTTGATTAATTATAAGGTGTATAAATATCAAATCGGGTATTCTTCTTCTACTATAATTTTCTTGATCAATAATATACCAAAGCATTCTTTTTCCTCAGATTTTCTCTCTAAACTCTTGCTTAAATTTATCTATTCTATTGGTATTTTCCTATTCTATCTTTATTTTCAAGACTATTTTAATTTGTTCATGTGCTATGATATTATAGTCTAAGTTGACGACATCGTTATAACTCGAAATTACAGACTTATGTTTAGTGTTTAACTCAGAATCTAAATGCTACTTTGAATTTTCTCTAAAAGACCAAGGTGATGACTTGAATTATTTATTGAGTATAAGTCAAAATACCATAATTTGTTATGAAGTTAAGTCTATTTAAATACATTTTAGAACTGCTGAACACTACAATAAAAAAAGTCAAATACGATGTTCGTAATATGGTGGACTTTCAAACATACAATATAATAATCAAATGAGAAGCCAAAGCTATTCTTTAACTTCTTCATCTTCTTCTTCCTTAAAACCAAAATATTGTCGTCTTTCTTATCTTTGGATGTTGACTTCTGTTGACTAAGATGGTGAGGTGACAGATTTCAATTTCTCTAACTAATTCTCTCAACGAAGTTGGCTTTCTGCTAAGCTCAATTACTCAATTAATTAATTATTATTATTATTATTATTTTTTTCTGTTTTAGATAAGTTTTACATTAGCAATATAAAAGGAAAGAGTGCTTGTTATTTTGTAAGTTGAAAATACAAAAAATACAACGAGATCCAAAAGTGTTCGTGTTCATCTTCTTTTTATTTTTATTTTTTGGTAAAGTTAGGGGTTTTTTGGTTTGTTAGTTTCTTTATAAAGTATCAGAGCAAGAAAGATTCTGAAAATGGTAGAATTTGAGAATTTGTTCACTCGCGAAAGTAGTCTAATTGATCAGTTCAAGAATTATCTTGTTTTACAATCACCGTTCCTCAATAGTATTTTCAAGTTGAATGACTCAAACTTTTGATCTGAAAGACTCAGATTCTTCCAATTTTATGCGATCATCAACTAGATAAATATGTTCATAGTCCAGAACACAAATTTGTGAAGCTAATTTCTAGTGGATTCATTGAAATTTCTTAATCTGTGTTGGATAAATATACTGTTGACGATTTTGGATCAACAATCGGTCCCTAAGCAATGAGCGTGCCACCTTCAAATTAAGAAAAATCTAAAGGAAAAATAGTAATAAAAATAAAAGTAATGTGCAAATCTGAAATCTATCAAACAATTGTACTTGAAAATAGAGAACTAATTCCCAATACCTTACCAATTAAAAGGACTTTACAAATAAAATTTGAGTAAAATAATAATGAAAAGGCTGAACAAAATTAAAGTCTAACAATTCTGAAAGTCTAAGAAATTCTAAAAACTTGAAAGCTTGAATGCTGATTTCTGTAGAGAAAATATGGTTGTTTGCTTGAGCAGTTGAATGTTTGTGTGTGTGTAGGTGAGAAAATCTGAATTCTGATCACTTTATATTGCCTTCGACAATCTTGAATCTTAGTAGGAATAAAACTCTTGGCAAATGCAATTTCACTTGGAATATAACTCTTATTTGAAAAATAAATGAACCAATAGAAAATAAACCCAATGCAATTAGACTTCTACTCCAAGTTGAATTCTTCCAAACAATCTCGCTGTTCCAACACAAATACCGAACGACAGATTTTAGCGTTCCAACGATCATACGGACTAATAGCTTTCATCGTCCCAACTGACGAACCAACATATCCTGTTCTTCCTAAACTCAATATGGCCCAAAGATGATCGTTCTTCCTATGATTCATCCATGAAGCCAATAATTTTGCATGGCTCAAACATATACTAAAGAACAGAAGATATGTATCTTACAAGATCATTGTTGCAAGGTTGGCTTTTTTCTATCATTTGTCCTTCCGTTATAAGTCAATTAATTGGCATACGAACATCAAAGGAACTTTGGCATGATCTTGAAATCATGTATGCGATCTGAGATGAGTATTATACATCTTCGGCTTCTTTTACAATAAAAAAACCAAGGCTCTATAACTATTGCAGATTACTGTGTAAAAATAAAAGCCATTGCAGATCGTACTGGTGGGGGACATGTCTCTGAAGGCGAGCTCATTGTTTACATATTGAGGGGTTTAGGAGAGGAGTATGAGAATTTGGCACAAACTCTCATCATTATAGCTGAGTTTCCTGGTCTTCAAAAGGTAAAATCTCATCTTTGTAATTTTGAGACTAAATTCCAGAACAATACTGCTTTTTTGACATTTGATTTTGGCAAACCTTCTACAAATGTTGCTTCAAGAAATTCTATAAATTATGTCTCAAATTCCGACGTGCCTATTGTATCACATGTAATTGCTAATACTACTGGAATGCCGGTCAACTCTTGTATATCTATTAATACTGGAATGCCTATTAGTTCTGCTGGTTTTTCATATAGCTTTGATGTTAATCATGTTTTTTTTTTTGGTTTTAATTCGGGTATTGGCTTTGGTCATCCTTATGTGGGTCATTACAATGATGCGGTAGAGGTAGAAGTAGAGGCATGTTTAATGGTGGTTATCTAAACAGAGACTATTCTTCTTTTTCAAAACCACAATGTCAGATTTGCAGCAAGTTTGGTCATACTGTTAATATATTTTACTACTTTACTGGACACTTTTTATCATATTCTTCTAGTCTTATGGGTAGTCAGTTTAACAACAGTGGTTTTCATGGTTCTCAGCAATGGAATCAACCTTTTAATGGTTCTTAACAATAGTCTAATAATTTCAAAGGATCTTTTCCATCTAATTCTGGTTTCACAGGTTCAATTCCTCAAGGAAAATTTGTTCCAGTCAATAATCAAGACAATGGATCTTTTTATGGAAATTTTGGTTCAATGGTTCTCGTTAATAATCAATAATCAGGTCTTCAATCTTATGGTTTCTTACAAGGGGGTTATCGACCTGGTATAAACATGACTTCTTTTCTTGGTGGCTTAACAGGGTTTAATGCACAATCTCCTAGATTTTTCCAAATTTCAAATGCGATTCAACTTCATAATCCTGCAGCTAATGTAGCTACTTCTTTCATTGTTCATGACCCTAATTGGTACTTAGATTGTGAGGCTACAAATCATGTAACTTCCTCTGCAAATAGTTTGTTTAATCAATCATATTCTAATGGCACAAATAAACTTGTTGTGGGTAGTGGTGAAGGTTTGCAAATCACGAACATTGGTAATGCACTCTTACCATTTTATACTTGTGATTTACAGCTTAAAGATATTTTGGTTGTTCCTCAAATTGCCAAAAACTTACTAAGTATATCTAAGATCACTTTGGATAATGAAATTATTGCTGAATTTTATTCTAAATGATGTGGTTTAAAGGACAAACAAACGGGAAAAGTATTGTTTAAAGGAGAACTAAAGGATGGTCTGTATAAGCTGCATGTTCCTAGTCATCAATGGTCTGTTTCAGGGTCCAATAATCCAATTTCCACTATCTACCTTGCATCAAAGCTTGCTTCTCATATTTTCAATAATGTAGTACAGTCAGGATTACTCACCTCATTTCTTTATGACGTTCTTACTCATGCTCAATTTGGTGTGACAACAACTCAAGCAAAGAATAGTCTACCTACAGTTTATTATTGTGATGTAAACACTATAGTTACTACTTCTAATGTAAATACAATACATCAAAGATCTGGACATGTTTCTTTACCTGTTTTACTTAGAATTCTATCAAATTGTAATTCTTTAAGACTGAGTAATAAAAATCTGAAATTCTGTTAAGCTTGTCGATTCAGAAAAAATCACTGGTGTACTTTTTCAGTTTCTAATAGTGTTTCTGACAGGACCTGCTCTACCCAAGTCCTGCCTGCAGGACTTAACCACAACCCAAACTCCTAGCTGCCATAAAATTTAATAGAAATTTTGGCAGAGTTTGGTCTGTATTTGTAATATTCTCCAAATTAATTACATGTACCTGCAAGTTTAGAAAATAATTCCACAATACACCAGTTCACCAATCTCAACCATAATTCAAGAAATATTGCAGTAATACATTGATATACATAATTATGGAACTATAGTTACAAAATATATTTCTATCATACTACCATTTAATATACAACTAGCCTGTAAACTAGTACAATCTAATTTCGCTACTATTACCTCTAACTCGCTGCTTCGGCGCTTACTAAAAACAGTAACAAGGCTAAAAATCCAAGAACTACTTGAAATATTTTTAGAATTTAAAGGAAGGGTGAGTATTTGCATACTCAGTGAGTAGAAACTAAATAGGAAAATATTATTTTCTTCCATACATAACGTATATATAAAAAGTTGTTTATGCATGCAACACTTTTTGAAATTAGTTCCATTTTCCAAATTTCAAAATATTTATGTCTATATATATTGCATAATTAATATATTTCAATTATGTCAAAGTATCTTGAAATATAAAACAACACTCACATATCAATGAAATACAATTTATGAGGGACATTCCAGTGAAAAGCCATAGATCATATATATATGAACCCATTATATATATACCAGGCGGATAAGCTAACCATTAAATTCCCAGTGAAAAGCCACAGACATATATATGAACAAATCATCATACACCAAGCGTGTAATAGCATTTTCTTTGAAAACCATTGTCCCTTCATATATTCACACACATGTATGCAATTCATAATCCCAGCTTGGCGGCATAAACCATCGCACAAGCATAAATAATCTGGCAGCATAAACCATTACCCAATAACTTGGCGGCATAGGAAACATGATTATCTTCTATTGGAACCAAAATTTCACAATTTCTCCAGAAATCTAAAAATCCCCTTTGTGTCCCTTTTGTCAAATCTTTAACCTAGCTCACAAATCATCCATTCCAACACTTGGGTTTTGTAAAGGAGTGAAAGAGGAAGCTTTTGATACAAAGATTCTTGCGAGAGGTGGCCAGAATCTCTCAATTTTTGATGAAAACAATTTTCGGCTAAACTCCAAAATCTCAAACTTAGGGTGGTTTTTGGTTAAAACAAACCTCACCAAAGTGTTTAAAAGGCTCTAAAACCTATGGGTAACCTATTTCTAAGCTTGATTTGGAAGAGATTGAAGAGATTTGAAAATTTTTCTATGCAAAAGCTTGACAGGCTCCAAAAATGGAGGAATTTGGGGTGTCTGTGCATAGGAGGAAGAAGCTGCTGGTTTAATTCAAATTTTGCCCCATTTTTTGAATTTTGCCCTTCACTCTATAACTCCTAACTGTTTAATTTCAAGGGCAAAGTGGTCATTTGCTCATTTTTATTTTATTTTATTTTCTCATTTTTTATTTTAGTTTTACCTTCATTTTTCTTTTTCTTTTTCTTTTTACACTAACTCTAATTAAAAACACTAATACATAAATTTTAACTCTAAGTTTTATTTCCCTTGGATAAATTTTTAAAACTAACAAATTTATTTCACTAACAAATATTTTCATTATACTAGCATTAGTGTTATTAATTATATTATTAAACATAATTAAGTCTAATTACCTTATTTATCACTATTTTAATTTTAAGGTGTTACAATTTCTACTGATACTCTTGAATTGATTCATACTAATTTATGGGGACCAGTCGCTGTGTTATCTAGAGAAGGTTTTAAGTCCTATATACACTTTATTGATGATCTCACTCAATTCACTTGGATATATCCTTTGAAATGAAAATCAGATACTTTTAATACTTTTATGTTGTTCCAAAATTTAGTTGAAAGAACTTTTGAGAAGAAACTTAAGTGCATACAATCTGAGTGGCGAGGTGAATATATAGGAGTTTTAGCTCCTATTTACAAAAATGTGGGATTCATTACAAATATCCTTGTCCACACATTCATCAGGAAAATGGAACAACAGAAAGAAAACATAGACATATTGTGGAAATGGGGTTATGTTTGCTAGCTCAAGCTCATATGCCATTAAAATTTTGGTGGGAAAGCTTTAGAACAACAGTTTATGTCATTAATCGATTATCAACATTTGTTATGCACTTCGTGAGTCCTTTGAGAAATTATTTATTCAACAGCTAGACTACAAGTCTCTCAGGGTTTTTGGTTGTGCATGTTAACCCTTTCCTGAAGTCTTACTCAAATCACAAGTTCAATTTTCACATTTATTTGTGTGTTTGTCTTAGTTACAATGGAGTACACAAAGGCTATAAGTGCTTACATTCTATCAAAGACTATATATTTCAAAAAGTGTAGTCTTCAATGAACTGGATTTTCTGTTTTCAGTCTCATTTCTTAAATACACAAGTAAATTCTTCAACTACAAGACAATCAGTGTCTTCAATACTTCAATCAACAGCTCATGTTTGGTTACTTCAACCTGTTCAAATAGAAACTCCACTATCTAGAATAAATCTAAATTTGTCTCTAAACCAGCTCAATCAACAACTCCAATGATTAGATCGAGTGAGCAGCTTAATTCTACTTATATATTTGATAATTCGTCTCAGCGTGCTCAACCAACAACTCCGATGACAAGATCTAGTGAGTAGCTTCATTCTTCTTCTTATGACCATTTTCAAATGTGAGAGAACATTTGCATATTACTTCAATCAACTCATCAACCTTAACAAGCTCTCATGCAATATCATCAAATCATATTGTGTCTCAAAACTTAATGATTAGTGAAGACATTGATCCTAAAGAAGTCACTAAGTACTTTTCTCAAGGAATTGATGTTTATGTTGAACTTCCTTTAGCAAGCTCATAAAGAATTCAAAATACTCATTCAATGATTACTCGATCCAAGAATGGTATTCAGAAACCAAAAGCTTTGCTAGAAATGAGTAATTCAAAACCAAATATAGTTAAGCAAGCTTTTAGTGATCCAAAATGGAAACTTGCAATGGATCAATAATATGAAGCATTGATATAAAAAAAGAAAAAAGAAAAAAAAAAGTCAAGGAGTCTAGTTCCTAAACTGCCTCACATGAATATAGTGGGTAACAAGTGGGTTTTTAGGACCAAGCACAATTCAGATGGGACTATCCACAAATTCAAAGCTCGACTGGTAGCTAAAGGGTTTCACCAAAAACTAGATTTTGATTTCTAAGAAACCTTTAGTCCTATAATAAATCATGCTACTATAAGACTTGTGTTAACAATTGCTTTAACAATGAATTGGTGTGTTAAACAAGTTGATTTGAATAATGCTTTCTTAAATGATAATCTTCAAGAAATAGTGTTTATGAAACAACGAGAGGGGTATGTTGACACCAATTATCCTCATTTTGTTTGTCAATTACGCAAGGCTTTGTATGGTTTAAAACATGTACCAATTTGAAAAGCGCAAGCATATCTTAATTCAAAAAGGTTTTACAAATGCAGTATCATATACCTTTCTCTTTGATTTCAAAATATCATATGTTCATATTCTTTTGCTAGTCTATGTTGATGACGTAGTTATAATAGGTTCCAGTGAATAACATATTATTTCTTTAATTTGTGAGCTGAATTCAATCTTCTAATTAAAGGATTTGTGAGATTTAAGTTTTTTCTTGGGGCTGGAAGTAATTAGAGAATGTATGAGCTTATTTTTTACTCAAGTTAAATATATTCAAGATCTGTTATACAAGACAAAGACGAATGTTGCAAGAGGGTGTGCTACACCTATAGGCAGTGGTAGACATATATCTCAATATGATGGTGATATATTTGTAAATCCTAAAGAATACATAAATACAATAGGTTATTTGCAATATATTACTATCATAAGGCCTGAAATTGCTTTCTCAGTCAATAAATTGAGTCAATATCTAAGTGGTCCTACCATAGTTCATTGGGAAAGTTGCAAAAGAGTGTTGAGATTTTTAAAGTCAACTATTACCTATGGTCTTCATCTAAAAGCTTGCAACAAACTAGTGTTTCATGCTTTTGCAGATTAGGATTGGGCAAGCAATCTAGATGATAGGAGATCAACAAGTGGATATTGTGTTTTCATAGGTGCTAGTCTTTTTTCTTGAAGCTCAAAGAAACAACACACAGTTTCTAGATCTAGCACTGACAGAGAATATAGAGATTTAGCTCATGCTGCTGCTGCATTAGCCTGGCTGCAAAGTCTTGCCAAAGAATTACATCTACTCATGTCTAGTCCTATATTTTAGTGTGATAAGATGAGTCCTATAGCTTTTGCCTCAAATGCAATCCATCACAAGAGAACTAAACATATTGAAATGGATATACAACTACACACTAAACTTTGTTTGCTTCCGGTATTATTTTACTTAGTTTGCCTTTTCTGTTGCTGATATTTGAAATGTTAAAGTCGGTATGCTAAACTATGAATTGCTTTATTCTACAGGTGTAGTTTTGATTTGTCCTGGTTGTTTTGACCCTTTTTCGATTCATCCAGACACCTTTGCTGATTATTAATTGACAACAACTCTCTCTTGTCCCACTTGCTCTCCTCCGATTTATATGTTTTCTCGAAGTGAAGCTCAAAGCTATGGTCATATTTAGCGATGATTTGTGCTCGTCGCATCGTAATTCACCATAGATTTCCAGATCTGATTTCCCTCATCGCTTTTCTAGGTCTATTCCCACTCTAATTTCCTTGGGTTGTGTTAAATATTAAATTTTTAGCTTATATCATAGTTATATCCACGTCAGCATGCAAGTAGATGTGCTATGCACACATTCAGTTAGCAATCACGTGTTTGTGGTTAAAATTGTAAGAAGTTTGTTTCTCTGTTTTGTTACAGCTGTTAAGCTTGTATATAAAGGATTGTAAAAGCAAAAGCAAATTAATGAAATATATCATATTCTCTAGTTAGGCTTTTCTCTCGTTCTTTCTTAAGCTTTCTTGTTTTCTTTACATTTTCTTAGTTTCCAAACATCCTCTGGATTCTCTCATGGTATCAGAGCACATGAAATGACTGATCAAACATCGATCCTCACGATCTCTTCATTTCCAAGTAATTTGATCAAATTAAATGATAACAACTACTTCATCTAGAAGTCACAGATCTTGCTGGTGATCAAAGGTCATTGATTTGAGAAATTCATTATTTTCTCATCTTTTGAAGAAGCCTTTGGAGCTAAAATCAGAAGCACAAGTCCTGCCAATCAAAATGTTCAAGATGATATCACACAAGCTTCAACACAGACTTCTAGTGGATCTACTCCACTCAGTTTTGTTTAGCAAAAGGAGTATTGGTACTTTCAAGATTAGTTCATTGTCGGGTGGCTTAAAGGCACAATTGCTTCAGAAGTGTTTGGTCACTTCGTTGGTAAGGTTTCTACATTTCATCTCTGGCATGCTATTGAAAATCATTATGCAGTAAAATCTCAAGGAAGGTCTTTCATTATATAAAATTGATTGCTAATATGAAGAAATGGAGTCTTTCAATTGATGCATTTGTCCTTAAAATGAAAGATCTGGTTAATAATTTGGTTGCTACTGGAGATAATGTAACTGAAACTGATTTAGTAATATACATACTGGGAGGATTAGGATCAGATTATGAGCCAGTTACAACAATACTTGTCATCAAACCTGAACAATTTACTGTTGATGAAGTCCAAAGTCATTTGATTGCTTATGAGGCACGACTTGAACAATTACACAATACTGTCACTCTTAACTTACACAATTCATTTGCCAATCTTGTTTCTGACAAAGCTACAATTACCAAAGCTTTGTCCTTGATTAATTTTGCAAATTCAAGTCCAAGTCAAGTAGATGGAAATTTACTTGGTCATTTACCTGTGGAACAACAACAATTACTTGATAACCTTGTTAATGTTACTGTTTCAAGTAATTTTGGAAGAGGTTATGGTGATCAAAGGTTCTTTGCTGATAAAGAATATGGTCAGAATCGTGATTATAGACAAGGTTATAATCAACACTTTGGTGATAGGAGGCCAGATTATCATAGGCAAGAAGGTTCTCATCAAGAATTTCAAAGACCACATTTCTTTAAATGAAGAGGCAGAGGTGCAAGAGGCAAGCCTCAATGCCAACTGTGAGGCCAAATTGGGCATATAGCATCTGTATGCTACTATATTGCTGGAAATCCAATGGGGAATTCTTTTAATCCAATAGGGAATTCCTTTAATCCTATTGGAAGTCCCATTCGTCCACTACCATTCTCAAATTTTAATCAAACACCTTCACCAATTGCCAACATGGTCTATTATCCAAGTTACAACTTTGGTATGCCAAACTATTCTGTGAATACCTCATTCTATGGTGATTACAATATGTCACCTACTATGGGAAACACTCAACACTATCCACCATCCGTCAATAATGCAAATCCCACTCAACACTTTGGTAATACATCAAATGAAGACTTTGTAGCTGGAATGATGCCCCATGACCAAAACTATCCACCATCAGTCAACATTGTCACTCCGGTTACCATTGGAGATCCATATTGGTACCTTGACAGTGGGGCTACAAACCATGTCGCCAGTGATGCTTCCACCTTGCTTCAACAAATGGATTATAGTGGTAAGAATAAGCTTTTAGTTAGTAATGGACAAGGTTTGCAAATTAAGGCTGTTGGTATTGCTTATCTGCCTTGCTTTAATGGATGTTCCATTCTATTGAAGAATGTTTTAATTGTGCCACTCATTACCAAGAATCTCATTAGTATATCACAATTAACTCAAGATAACGCTATTTTTGTTGAGTTTTTGTCTGATTGCTGCTTGATTAAGAGTACATAGTGAGGAGTAGTGCTAATGTTGGGAAAAATTGAAGCTGGACTGTACAAGCTCTCACTGCCTCATCAAGATCAACTTTAAGCACTCAAAAGTCAATCAAGGAGTTCTCTTATACAACCATCTTTGTTTAGTATAACAAATAGTGGAATCAATAACTTTGACAACTCTGTAGGTCAATTTCAGCTTCAAGCTCAGTTTCCTGTTCAAGTTCATTCTTCTTCTATGTCATTCAGAAATGTTAAGAATGGTTAATTCCTGTATTTTGAATGGTGAAACACAACTACCATCTCTTTGAATAATAATGTTGTTTATCATAAAGATAAGATAGTTCAGTCTAATCTTGATGTTTGTAAAACTGCTTTAAAAATTTAGAATGGTCTTGATATTAACATGCTGCATCAAAGACTTGGTCATGTTTTAGGATCTGTATTGTAAAAGGTTTTACATCTTTGTAATCAATTTCAGAACTTCAATAAAGGTGATTTAGAGTTTTGTGAAACATGTCAGTATGGCAAGCAACATATGGAACTATTTCCAAGATCTCATAGTCAAACAACTTCACCACTAGAACTTGTTCATAGTGATGTATGGGGACCAGCTCCTACACTTAATAAAGAAGGTTTTAGATACTATATTCATTTTGTTGATGATTTCACTAGATTCACATGGATATATCCATTGAAAACTAAAGGAGAAGCCTTTAATACTTTTGTTTTGTTCCATAAAATGGCAGAAAGAGCTACCGGCCTCAAACTGAAGTGTTTGCAAACAGATTGGGGTGGTGAGTACAGAAGCTTCATTCACTACCTAAAGCAAAATGGCAGTTTGGTTGGACACCCTTGTCCACACACACATGCTCGGAATGGAAGAGCAGAACGTAAGCACATGCACATTGTTGAAATAGGTTTGTGTATGCTAGCACAAGCTCATATGTCTTTACAATTTTGGTGGGAAGCCTTTAGTGCAGCTATATATGTGATAAACATATTACCAACAATTGTGCTTAAGTTTTTCAGTCCTTATCACAAACTGTTTGGCAAAATACCAAACTATTCACTTTTAAAGGTTTTTGGTTGTGCTTGATATCCTTATTTAAGGCTTTACTCCTCTCAAAAGTTTCAATTTCACACATCAAAATGTGTTTTTATTGGATATAGTCTTGAGCATAAAGGATACAAATGTCTGGATGCCTCTGGAAGAGTTTATATTTCCAAGAGTGTGAACTTTAATGAAAAGGATTTTCCTTTTGAAAAAGGCTTCTCTCACAATAAGGCAGTTAAGGATATATCTTCAAATTCTGAACTTAGCTTGCCTATAGGAGCACCCTTAGTCATTATACTTTCAAGTGGTACAAATTATGACTTGCATTCAGGATTATCAAATGTAGCTAAACATGTTTTTGTTCAAGAACAAGCTCCACCAGATCACAATGCAAATTCAGTATTACCATCGATTCCAAGTCAGGAAGAATTCTCACCAACTCAGATTGCTTGTGAAGCAGGGAATGACATCACAATTGAAAATAATGATGAATTCAATTATCAACCTGAAATTCCTTCAACTGCTATTTCAATACCTGTTCACAGCAATAAGGAATCATCTATTGCTAATTTTCATCCTATGAAAACAAGATCTAAGAATGGTATCAGCAAGACTAAAATATTGCTAGCTCAACAAGTCATGTCTCAACAGCCTTTGGTTCTAACTGAACATGCAAATGCAAAGGAAGCTCTTAGATATTCATATTGGAAGATGGCCATGGACAGTGAATATGAAGCCCTACTAAGAAACAACACCTGGTCTTTAGTTCCTATTTCTCCTCATATCAATATTGTAGGGAACAAATGGGTTTACAGGACAAAGTATAATGCTGATGGAACTATTCTGAAATACAAGGCTCGGCTTGTTGCTAAGGGCTTTCACCAAAAACCTGGGTTTAATTTCTTTGAAACATTTAGCCTTGTGGTTAAACCTACAACAATTAGAGTAATTCTTACTCTAGCTCTTGCTTGAAGGTGGTCTGTGAGGCAAATTGACTTCAATAATGCATTTCTAAATGGTGATTTGTAAGAATGTGTGTATATGTCACAACTAGAAGGCTACATTGATCCACAATTTCCAAATTATGTTTGCAAGCTGAACAAAGCTCTGTATGGCCTAAAGCATGCACCAAGAGCATGGTTTGAGAAGTTGAAAAACTCACTTGTCCAAAGAGGTTTTGTAAATTCTACAGCTGATACTTCCCTTTTCACTTTGAAAACTGAAAAATTGCATGTCATGCTACTAGTGTATGTAGATGATACCATTGTGACAGGTTCAGATAATTCATATATTTAAGATCTTATCTCTAGTTTGAATAAGGAGTTTTCACTAAAAGATCTTGGCAATTTACATTATTTTCTTGGAATTGAAGTATGTAGATCTGCTAGTGGGTTTTATCTTTCACAGTCAAAGTACATCAAAGATTTGCTAAGTAAATCCAAGATGGCAGATTCAAAAAGTTGTTCAACTCCTATGGTCATTGGAAAGTTACTATCTTGTCATTATGGTGAATTATTGCTTGAAGGAGCTCTGCAGTACCTAACCATCACAAGGCCAGAAATCACATTTTCTGTTAACAAACTATGTTAGTTTCTCCTAAAACAACTCATTGGGAAGCCTGTAAATGTATGTTAAGATATATGAATGGCACAATTCAGTGTGGTTTACATCTTAAAATCATAGATCAATCCAGACTTGTCTTTCATGGCTTCACATATAGTGATTGGGCAAGCTATCCAGATGACAGAAGATCGTGCAGTGGATTTTGTGTTTAGCTTGGTCCAAATTTGGTATCTTGGAACTCAAAGAAACATGTTGTTGTTGTAAGATCAAGCACTGAGGCAAAATACAAAGCTTTGGCAAATATTTTCACTAAATTGAGTTGGCTAATGGAGTTAATAAAGGAGCTGAAACTTATGTTGCAAAAACCTCTGGTCTGGTCTGACAACTTGAGAGCTATAGCATTAGCTTATAATCCTATCTATCATGTCAGAACCAAGCACATTGAAATATATGTGCATTTTGTTCGAGAAAAGGTGCTAAGAAACCAACTTGAAATACGATATGTTCCTACCTTTGAACAGACTGCAGATATCCTCACAAAGCCTTTAGGAGCTAATTGATTCTTTTTCTTAAGATCAAAGCTGAATGTTGTTTTAGTTCCTTCTGTCAAAACTGTATGATATGAACCATCTACTATCTGTGTCTTCAACATGAAATTTAGGTAAACAAATTAAATTTCTTAGTGTTAAGGAACTTTAGTTTGAGGGAGAGTGTTAGATATTAACTTCTCAGCTTATATTAGAGTTATATCCACGTCAGCATGCAAGTAAATGTGCTATGCACACATTCAGTTAGCAATCACGTGTTCGTGGTTAAAATCGTTAGAAGTTTGTTTCCCTGTTTTGTTACAGCTATTAAGCTTGTATATAAAGGATTGTAAAAGCAAAAGAAAATTAATGAAATATATCAGATTCTCTAGTTAAGCTTTTCTCTCGTTCTTTCTTAAGCTTTCTTGTTTTCTTTACATTTTCTTAATTTCCAAACATCCTCTGGAGACTCTCAGGTTGTCTTTGAGGTAGTTTTGTTTGGCATTTTATACTTTTCTAAATCTAATATGCTTTATGGGTTATTATTGTAAACTGTAAAGCAATTGTTATATAAATTGAAGATGAGAATATTAATCCTTCTCATTTTGAAAATTACAATTTGCACCTTCATAGGGGGTCGATGATATTAATCCGAATGCTGTGAATGAAAAAAATAGAAAAGGAAGATAATGACGTTTTGAAACTTAAAAAGAAGTTGAAGATATTTTTTAAACTAGGATAATTAAATTGTATTTAAGTCAAAATTCAAGGGATATAGACGAAATTAACCTTTAAATTTAGTCTTACACTAAAAGCTTGTAGCATAATTGATTTTCAGGGCTTCACAGGTTCTGATTGAGCAAGCAACATTGATGATCGAAGGTTTGTTAGTGGTTGCTATGTGTATTTAGGCTTAAATATCATTCTGCAGTTCCAGGAAGAAACATACAGTAGCTAGATTGAGCACACAGGCTCACATTACATCATAACTATGTTGGTTGCAAAATTTATCCAATAAGGAACTGCAGTTGAATATATCTTGTCCTATGGTCTGGAATGATAACACTGGTGCGGTAGCTAATCCAGTGCTTCTCCAGTGCTTCATGCTATGGTTAAACACATTGAAATAGATATTCAATTTTGTAAGAAACAATGCAATTGAAACATCTTTAGCTGTAAGGTATATTCCGATTGAAGAGCAAAATTGCTGATTCATATATTCACCAAAGCTCTTGGTACAACCAAATTCTTATACTTGAGAAAAAAACTTAAATTTTTGAAGAAACTGAAAATTAATTTAGTAAAGCAATTGCTATATAAATTGAAGATGAGAATATTTATGAACTTTTATTTTGTGTTTTTCTTTTTTTGTTCACTGCCATGTTCTTTTTGGTTGAAATCGGACGTGGCCGCGTATTTGTTATGACGGGTCAACCCATCGTATTAAAAGTTATATGTTCACCAAAGCTCTTGGTACAACTAAATTCTTATACTTGAGAAAAAACTTAAATTTTTGAAGAAACTGAAAGTTAATTTGGTGGTTGCTTTTGAGGGTGGCTATTACGGAATGCCATGTCAGGTGGCTCCTTTTCTTTCTTAGTCAGGTTTTCTTTTTGTTAAGAAAATTTTGTTGTTTTGCAGCTGTTAATATTAGTTAGCTTTAATTTCTAATTCAGTTTATTAAGGTGTATAAATATCAATTAAGGTATTCCTCTTATATCATAAATCTTCTTAATCAATGATATGCCAGAGCATTATTCTTCTTTATCAGCTTTTCTCTCTAAACTATTACATGTAATAGAGTACTAGTTGTCCAATATTAGTTGGACACCGCAGAAAATTTATGAATGTGAAAATATGCTTTAAAGTGAATAAAAAAGAGGAAAAAGAAAAAAGAAAAAAAGACGATAAGTTGTCTATTTCACAAAATTGATTATAATTAGAGTATTATTAAAAATAATTAAAAATATTAATTATGGGTCTGTCATTTGGCCCAAACATAAAATTGTCCCATTCTCCTATATTTCAAATTTTACTAAATAATCTTTAGAATTAAATGACTATAAATTTGAAAACTTTTAAAGTTAATTTCAATTGTATGTCACTAAGATTTGATTTAAATCAATTTTAGTTTTTTAAATTTTTAACAATTTATCTGCAGCTTTTATTGTCATATGCAATTACTATCATACATTTTTTATTTTGAATTATATTATTTTTTTTAATATTA